>VWYK01004202.1:4168-14706 GCA_013399775.1 Semnornis frantzii
TTTTTCTTTTTTTTTTTTTTCCTTTCCCACTTTCTACTTTTTACTTTGTAGAAATCTTTGTGTAGTTTTCACATGTATTTTGTATCTTTGTTCTCTCAGGAGTAATAAATTCTAGACCTAGTTAAGCAAACTGGTTTTAAGCTTTGATTTTTATTTTTTTTTCTTTTTTTTTTGTTATTTAAAAAGAGTTCTTCAGTCCTGGATTCTGATTGAAACAATCTTCTTACAACAAACAGATTAATAGATGTGAACCAACAATTGCTGTGAGGCAAAGCTGACAATTGTGTTTGTTAATGATCCAGAGACCAAAGGGCAGATGCTGTCTTGAGATGCTGCTGGGTCACATGTGGAAGCCGCAGCTCTGACATGTGCACCAGAAGGCAGATAAGACAGGAGATTTGTTTTAAATGAGTCAGAACAAGAACTCCTGAAAGGAGAATCTCTTCCATCTCTGGGTTCCTGGGCTAAACTCTATATTCACTACTTTCCTTCTTATTTGAAACTAAAGCAATTCTTCCTTGGTCTTTGAGAAGTGATCTTGGTTCATCTGATGTAGAGTAACCAATATAACCACCTCTTCACTGGGTAGCTGGGTGAGAAGGGAAGGGTTGGATGGGTGCTGGACACCACACTACCCTTTCCAATCTCACAGGTCCTAGCTAACAGTACTGTGAAGCCCCATTAAAACCAGCAAAAATACTGCAGAGAGGCTTCTCGTGCTGTTACCTAGGGCTCGGTGTGCTCTGGGGGCTGAAAAGGGAGTTTTTCCAGAAGTCTCTGTGCTCCCACGTAGTCGTGGGCCTCCGTGGAAGGAAATGAAGCAGCTGCAAGTCCTGCAGCAGTTCCCCTTTGACAGTTATTCAGACTTTGCCACAACAAATAATTGCTGTCCCACACATGGAGTTAGCTGGTTTGATTTTTACAGATTTTAATCTTCATGTTTTCCAGCTGGTCTACTCTACTTTCACCGGTGGTTGTGGCTTGGGTTTCTGTCATAATCACCTATGAGAGACCTTGAAGTAATGAAAGAAATTGAGTTTATTATTCCAGAACAATCTTTAGGTTTTCTTAAGTTTATGGCAAACCAAATTTTATCTTTTGGGTTTTGCTTTTTTTCTCTTGGAGGAATAAGAAAAAGGGAAAGGAGTCAAATCCCTTCCTTTTTTTGCTTACAACCTTATTGCATTCACTGAGTACTCCACACTCTTCTCAGACTACACTGCAATGTTATGGGAACTGCCTTCTGCAAAAGAAAGGTGATTTTGTGGGGATAAAAATGAAGTGTGGGCTGCAGCAAAACTTCTGTTTTCATAATTTCATGGAGTATGCATGGAAAGACTCTTCAGTGATGGGCAGTGATTCTAATAAAGGATGCTGGCAACTCTCTCCTGTTAAGAATCAATATTTCAGAGGACTAAATCATTTATAATGGTTGTTTTTTTAAGTGCTCTAATGGTTCTCCACAATCAGGATCCTGTCAATGGGGAAATGCATTTCTCATTGGGTTATTGAGCTCAAAATAATGGGGTTAAAAGAAAAATGATGACTGCATAGTGAAACATGGGCTGTAATCCTGGCTTCAGCAAAATGCAGTTCATAGAATGGGTTGGGTTGGACCTCGGAGGTCATGCAGTTCCACCTCCCATGCAGTGGGCAGGGACACCTCCCACCAGCCCAGGTTTCTCAAGGCCTCATCCAACCTGGCCTTCAACACCTCCAGGGAGGGAGCATCCACAGCCTCTCTGGGCAACCTGTTCCCGTGTCTCTCCACCCTCACTGTAGAGAGATGTCTGCTTATGGCATGAGTTGGACTTTGGGTTTGTATATGAAGGGAAAAGGCCTCGGGGGAGGGGGGAAGAGTTAAAGATCTTTTCCAACTGAAATGATTGTGTGATTCCAAGCAGTCCCTCATTGGCAGTTCACCAACCACAGACTCTTGTAGCAGAACCAGGCTAATATCCATCCCTGTCATGGGTAACTTGGGAGGAGTTTTGCCACTGGATAACATAGAAAGCAAAATCTGAACATCAGAAAGCAGCAAAGTGAGATTTGTGTTGCTTAGAGCTTTCAAGGAGCATGTTTTAGACACACCACATAATGACAGAAGTTGGAAGGGACCTCTGGAGATTGTCCAACCCCCCTGCCAGAGCAGGTCCACCTAGAGCAGATTGCACAGGTCAGCACCCAGGCAGGTCTAGATCTTCCTTCAAGAACTGAAATCTGTTTGTACTGTAGTAATGTTGAGCTCTGAAGCAATTCCCAAACGAGGCTGCCAGACAAGCATCAGCACTGATTCTAGCTGCATTACTCAGCAAGGGAGAAGGTTGATTGTTTTAATAAGCCTGCCAGTTCTGGCAGATCCCCCACTTCAGAAATTGGGGAATTCTGGAACCTGACAACCAGTTGTGAAAAGTGCTTCCTGCGTGCCTCTGCATATCGTGGTGGTTGTACCCATCTGTGGAAGAGAGAACTCAATGATCAGGTGCTGTAATTGGCTTGGAGTGATGCTTTTGGTTTTCCAAGTGGTAAAGTGCTGATTCAGTCTCTTCGGTGTGTTGGTTGGTTTGGCTTGAGTGTGAGTTTTGGGTTTT
This sequence comes from Semnornis frantzii, assembly GCA_013399775.1. NCBI lineage: Eukaryota > Metazoa > Chordata > Aves > Piciformes > Ramphastidae > Semnornis > Semnornis frantzii. The sequence goes on from VWYK01004202.1 coordinate 6,760, forward strand.
GGTTTTTTTTTTGGGGGGGGTGGGGGTTGTGTTTGTTGCTTTTTTTGTCATTGCATGGTATAATGAAGGTGCTTTGAATGTTGTCCAGTTTATCCCAGGGGCATGGTCATCACCCACATTTTAAAAATAGCTGTTATGGGAAGAGGAAGTCTTTCAAGCTTTGAGTCCTCTCCAGAGCTGTGACTATCAAGCTAGAAACCTTGCACTGCATAATGTATTCAGTGCTATTCCACTGAGGCCTCTGAGTAGCTCACTCTAATTGTTGCCTCTGCTACAAATTAGGTGGGCATTTAGTCTTGCCAGCAATTAGGCTCCTTCAGTCAGTGCCACCTCATCCTCAGATGGGACAACTTGCAGCAATCCAGGCTGAAGGTGCACAGAATATAGATTTGATGACACCAATTTATTTCTTCCTTCTCTCCCTAAAAAAGAACCTTTTTGTTTGTTGTTTTTTTTTTTCTTTTTTCTGCTTGTTATTTTATGGGCTTTTGGTTTTACTTTTTTTTTTTTTTCTTCTGTTAGTTTAGTTTTGTTTCTTTGTTCTGTGTTAAGAAATATTGTGGAGTTCAGTGGGATTATTGCCTACCAAGTAAGGAGAGATTTTTTTGAGTAGATGTACAGATCGAGTCCATTGATTCAGTTGAATAAACAGTTCATTTAGAGCTCTCTTTGGATAGTAGATGCCCAGGTCATTGGTTAAGGCAGAGAGGCAGTCAGGGTGAACTCTGGAATGATACCTCAGTAACAGGGCAACCCCAGGCAGAAACCCAGGCTGAGTGTGGAGTGGGTCGGGAGCAGCTCTGGAGAAAGAGACTTGGGCATGTTGGTTGCTGAGGAGCTCCTCAGGAGCCAGCAGTGCCCTCATGCAGCCCAGAAAGCAACTGTGTGCTGGGCTGTAGAGAAGAGTGTGGCCAGCAGGGCAAGAGAGGAGATTCTGCCCCTTGGCTCTGCTCTGCAGAAACCTCACCTTGGATGCTGGAGCACAAGGAGGACATGGAGCTGCTGCAATGAGGCCAGAGGAGGCCACAAAGATCATCCAAAGGCTGGAGCACCTCTGCTGTGAGGATAGGCTGAGGGCATTCAGCCTGGAGAAGACTCTGGGGAGACCTTAGGGCTGCCTTCCAATACCTGAAACGATCCTGCAGGAAGGCTGCAGAGACTTTTCATAATGGTGTCTAGAGACAGGACAAGAGGGAGTGGTTTGAAGCTGAGGGAGAGCAGGGTTAGACTGGAGCTTGGGAAGAATGTTCTGCAGTATGAAGGTGGTGAGACTCTGGAATAGGTTGCCCAAGGAGGTTGTGGTCTGCCTCCTCCCTGGGGATGTTGAAGGCCAGGTTGGATGAGGCCCTGAGCAGCTCAGTCTAGTCAAGAGATGTCCCTGCCCATGGTGGGGAGGTTGGATCTCTGAGATGATCTCTGAGGTCCGTTCCAACCTGAGCCATTCTATGGCTATGGGAGATAAAGAGTGAATTTAAACTGTAAAAATGGTTACTTTTTAAAAGACATTGCTTTGTTTCAGAAATAGATTGGCAATTGTCTCCTCAAAATAAACTTGCTTCCTTTCTTATTGGAAAGAATGCTTTCAGAAGTGGGAGGGGTAGCACCAGTTCTGGGTTGGTTTTGCTGTGAAAGATAAATTAGACAGAAATTCAATGCAGAGGGGGCTCTCAGAGCCTGGGGCTGGCCTTTGTTCCCAAAGACAAAACCCACACTGCCAACTGCTCTTCTTTGTTATTCACTGCCAGGCTGCAGTAAGGTCGCACTGAGCAGCAGAGGTCAGGTAACCTCGGAGGTATGTCTGTGACTCTCACTTTTTTGCTACTGACTTGTCACTTACAAGGGTAAGAGACTCGAAGTTCAATCCCTGTGTGATAATTAAGGAGATGAGAAGTGATTATTCATAGATCTTCAAAAAGTCCAGATAAATCTTTGGGCTTTGTCATAAACTCTGGAGTATTTCATGTAATGTTTGACCTAATCCCTTAGTATCCATGGCATGGAATCTTAGAATGGCTTAAATTGGAAAGGACCTTAGAGATCATCTAGTTCCAACTTCCCTGCCATGGGGAAGGACAAGTCCCACTAGAGCAGATTGCTCACAGCCTCATCCAGCCTGGTCTTAAACACTTTCAGGAATGAGGTGTCCACAACTTCTCTGGGCAACCTATTCCAGTGTCTCATGACTCATTGTGAAGAACTTTGCCCTAATAACCAAATAAAATCTACCCTGCTCTGGTTGAAAACCATTGCCCTATGTCCTACCACTCCAAGCCCTCGTCAAAAGTCTCTTGTCAACTCTCCTGTAGTCCCCTTTCAGGTGCTGGAATGCTGCTCTAAGGTCTTCTTGGAGCCTTTTCCAGGCCGAACAGCCCCAACTCTCAGGCCGCCTTTGTGGGAGTGATGCTGAGATGCTCCAGCTGAGATGCTGAGACCCTCCGGCTCTCTGACCATTTTTGTCTCTTTCAGAGGCAGTCCAGCTGCTTTCCCTGTGTGAGTCAAGATAACCACAACAAACACAACATGGATCAAGTAGGAACTTAGGAAAAGGAAAGGATTATGACTTAAAAGATGTAAGAAGAATGTAAATAATTGTTTTGAACACAGGCTGTTGTCCTGCAGCTAATTGTGTCCTTCCTGGTGCTGTGTAATTTTCAAGAAGCTAATTGGATTCTGGATCAATATAAAGAAGCACTCGTGGGGATTCAGTAGTACTGAGGCCCAAAGCTGTTAATCCGCTGTTAATCAGAGCCTAATTAAGTGGGAGAATTACATCTAGTGCATGGCTGAGATCAATAACAAACAAAGGAGCAGAGTTGTGTTAGGGGCAGGCAAGCAGGAAGCGAGGAAGGCCTGGAGGGATGCTGGCTTAAAATGGGAGCTGCTTGCAGTCAAGCAGGGAGGTGCAGCCTCTAGCAGGAGTTACACTGCCTGCAACTACCTGAGGGGCTGGAGCCAGGTGGGGCTTGGACTCTCCTCTTAGTAACAAGTGACAGGATGAGAGGAAATGGCCTCGAGTTGCAGCAGGGGAGGCTGAGGTTGAACATTAAAAGAAACTTGGACACTGAAAGAGATCTCCAAGTTGGCACAGGCCGCCCAGGGAGGTGGTGGAGTCACCATCCATTGAGGTGTTTCAGAGAGGCAGAGATGTGGTGCTGAGGGCCGTGGTTAGCAGCAGCCTAGGTAGACTTAGAGAATGGTTGGACTGGATCTTAGAGGACTTTTCCAAGCAGAACAATTCCATGAGTCTATGTCAGTCTGCATCAAAATTCAGAACTCTTTGTTCTTGGACTGTTCCTGGCTTTTAAATGCTGCTGGGTGCAGTTCCCTTCAGCAGCCTTTGTAGGCATTTGCACAGGAGGTCGCTGCCTACAGCAAACACTTTTTGGTGTTTCCTTTTTTCACCCTGATAGAGCAAGTCCAGAGGAAGCCACAAAGAAGATCCAAAGGCTGGAGCACCTCTGCTATGAGGACAGGCTGAGGGAGATGGGGGTGTTCAGCCTGGAGAGGAGAAGGCTCCAGCGGGACCTTAGAACTGCCTACCTACACCTGAAGGGATCCTACAGGAAGGCCGCAGAGGGAATTCTCATAAGGGTGTCTAGAGACAGGACAAGGGGCAATGGTTTGAAGCTGAGGGAGAGCAGGGTTAGACTGAACCTTAGGAAGAAGTTCTTCAGGAAGAGGGTGGTGTGACTCTGGAATAGGTTGCTCAGAGAGGTTGTGGCTGCCTCCTCCCTGGGGGTGTTCAAAGCCAAGTTGGATGAGGCCTTGAGCAACCAAGTCTAGTTAAGAGGTGTCCCTGCCCATGGTGGGGAGGTTGGAGTAGATGAGCTCTGAGGTCCGTTCCAACCTGAGCCATTCTGGGATGCTGTTACCACTTTGGGACAGGTTGTTGATGCACTCAGAGATGAGAGCAGTGTCTGCCTGATCTCCTGCATCAAAGAACTCATCAGAGGCTGATTAATTTGGAGACCAAAAATGCCTGATACAGTTCGGGGTTGCTTTGTGCCAGTAAATGAGTGATTCCAGGAGCTGTTCCTGAAAATGTCAGTGGTTTCTTGTCCAGAGAGCTACAGGTATTAGGAAATATTTCAAACGGGTTCTTGTCTGCTGTGAGCCAACACAAAATCATTGAAGTAGAGGTGGTTGTCTTCAGCTGAGTGCCTGATCCTCTCTGACACAAGGAGCTGAATTCCTGGGAACTCAACAGTGTGGTGCTGTTACCTTCCAGCAGAGCTGGGAGCTTTCTACAACAGTAAGTGATGTGCATGAGAACAGCAGGATTTCAGCCAAGTGAAATGCTGCATCTACATGGAAGACGTGTCTGACTGTATGGAGTCACAGAATTCCAGGCCACAAGGGACCCCAAGGATCATCTCCTCCAGCCTCTCCAGGTGATAGTGCAGTTGCAATGAGATGGCCCAGCAGCCTGTCAAACTGAGTCTTAAAACTGTCCCATGGAAGGGAATCCACTGCTGCCCCTGGGAGATCCCTCCCTGGAGGTGTTCCAATCTAGGTTTGAAGAGGCCTTGAGCAGCCTGCTCTAGTGGAAGTTGTCCCATGGCAGGGGGGCTGGAACTAGATGATCTTCAGGGTCCCATTCTATGAATCTAGGAAGGAATCATTCCAATGTCCAACTGTATTTATGGGGGAAAAGTCCCATGGGAATCTCCCCAGCAGTAACTTGTCCCTACCAACCCTTGTCTTCTCCACGGGACTCTTTGGAAAGGAGTCTCCATCTTCTTAGTAGCCACCCTTTATGTACTGGTCTATGGGAATTGTGTTGGGAAAATTATGGGGTACAGTCTGACTTAGAGGTTGGACCAGATGATCTTGAGGTCTCCTCCAACCTGGCATTCTGTGAATATTTTATACAGGAGAAGAATTGTTCCCTTTGTTTTCCTGTGAAGACACTTTCCCATATCATAACATGTAAGTCAGTGAGCCTGAAAATAATGCACAGACCCAAAATATCAGGAAAAGATAAATATTGGGAAAGGAAGTCAGGAGACCAGTCCGAACAGTGCCTGATCCTTCACCTTTTGGGCAATGGAGAGCAGTACCCTTAGCCTTCTAAGCAGGCATTTAGCTGCAAGTCTGTAATGGAGCAGATCTGCAGTTTAAAGAGAGAAGATGCTGTATATCATCCCATCTTGAACCAGCTGGAGCATATGAAGGGGATCAGACACCCAAGCAAATTCCTTTAGAGCTGCATGGAATGCATAGCAGGGGAGGTGCAGCTTACAGCAGGCATGGTGATGCTGTTCCAGTCTGGGAATCAGTCTGTGTGGCTCATGCTGGGAGTGCTGCCTTCCCTTCCCCTCTGCAGCAAGGCAGGATGGTGGACAGGTCAGATGCAGGATGCTGTAACATCTTTCCTGATGTGCTTTGTCATAGAATGGTAAGGTTGGCAGGGACCTCAAAGACCATCTAGTTCCAACCCCCTGCCATAGGCAGGGACACCTCCCACTAGCACAGGTCACTTAAGGCCTCCTCCAACCTGGGCTTCAACACCTCCAGGGAGGGAGCAGCCACAACCTCCCTGGGCAACCTGTGCCAGTGTCTCACCACCCTCACTGAAGGCAAAGGATGCGCAGAGGTGTCCACAGAGCTTTTCCTCCCTCCCCTGCAAGGGGCTGTGAAAAGAATGTTATGTGTGGAAACTCTCTGCACCTTAGCTGGTGCCCAGCATAGCCCAGTGTTTGTTACTCAGACCAGTTCAGGAGTGCTGCAGGCATCCTCATGATAGAACTGCACTGAGTATGTGGAAATCTGGAGTCTATTTTAAGCCTCCTTAGCCACATTTATACACCAGCTATTCTGGGGAGTCTTCACTATTAATTATGCTAAATAGCCTTGCTGCATAAATGCTTTTGGTATGGAAACAAGTTGGGGGGGAAGCACATGAAAATATTTGTTGGTGTGTAGTGCTAATCTTGAAATCATCCTTCTCTGGTGTAGGTGAGCCAAGCTCTTTCCTACTCTACCAGGTGAAGAAAAATCACCTTCACACTTATACCAGGTCAGGGTGGATCCCTGCCCTGGTAGGATAAACTCACCGTGACACGGATTGGTTTTTTGGTTAAGTGAGGAAAAAAAAATTGTATTTCTTATAGTTTAAATATAACGGTATATGGAAAAATTACAACCACTACAAGAATATAATAACCTGAGGGAAGACAGGGAAGGGGTCAAGCGGCAGTGAAAGCAGCAGCAGCAGCCAAAACAGTGGCAGGGGAAGATAGCAGCAGGCGCAGGCGAAGCAGCGGAAGCAGCAAGGGGAAGGTCCAAGCTGTGCTTCCAGACATAAAGCTTTTGATGCTCCAATGAGATTATATTAACTTATCCATTGTTGCCATTCTATGGCCTATCCCCAGAATGGTTGTGTTAGAGCTTCCACCTCTAAGTTTTTCTCTGTTTGGAATTTTTTTTTTCCTGTCTGAGGTAGGAATATAACTCAAACGGCCACAACACTGTCAGCCCTTAGTATTTCCATATTCTTCTGGGCCAGTGTTTTAGGTAAGACTTTCTCTGCTCCTGTCTTGCCTCTAGGAGGAATTTGTTAGATGCTTCAGAGGGATTGCTCCTGGAAAAGGCTTTACTTTGAAAAGCCTGCCCATAATATGGATTTATTCCTCTTCAGGTGGACTCATGCTTTGTGAAGCCCAAGATCTAAGCTTGACCTGCTTTTTGCTTTGCTCCTGTTGGAACTTGCAAGCACATTTGCTTGGAGTGGTGACAGTGTCAGCATCATTCCAAGGCTTAATGACATTTCTTATATTTATCTGAAGAAAGTCTTAGCAACCAAATAAGTACAGCAGCACTTCCACCTTCCTCGGCAGGATTTTCCAGGTCTTTCATCTCTTGTGCCCCATTAATGCAGGCTGAATCCTTGGACTCTGGAAAAGTGTTTCAGCTTAGTTCAAGTCAGCAGAGCCAGGAGACCTTAGGCCACCATCCAAGTTGTTTCTTTACAGTAGCTTTAGCAGAAGGAGGGATTCTCTATCCTAGGCCAACTGGATGACTCAGGGCAAATGATTCAGGGTGATCTCTCGTTTAGAAATCAGTATCTCTTTTAAACCAGCTTGAAGGGAGAATCAGAGATCTTCCTCCAAGGGCATAGAATAGGGTATCAGGCACCATCAGGAGTACACTTCACAGAATGCCAGGTTGGAAGGGACCCCAAGGATCATCTGGTCCAACCTTTCTAAGTGATGGTGCAGTTGCAGGGAGCTGGCCCAGCAGCCTGTCAAGCTGAGTCTTGAAACGCAGGAGAATCCACTGCTTCCCTTGGGAGATGATTCCCATGTCCAGCTGCTCTCACTGGACTCTTCTTCTGGAGTCCAATTGGAATCTCCCCAGCAGTAACTTGTCCCCATCACCCCTTGTCTTTCCCGTGTGGCTCCTTGTTAAAAAAGGGAGTCTCCATCCTACTATTTTCATCCACCTGGAACAGGAGGACCCAGAATTACAGGCTATAAATACTTGAGTAGGTTCACGTTAAGATAAACACTGCAGAATAGTAGAGCAGCATTTCACACCACAGCCATGCAAACAGCACTTAAAAGGAGGCTGATGTTCAGCTGCAGTAGGAAGCTGCAGACATGAGGTGTAATAGAGCCCCATTAAATGTTAGCTGTGATTCAGAAGGCTGGAGTCGTGCTGGGAAAGCTTTCTGCCTCCCCTTGGCTGTTGCTCAGCTGGTTTGTTTGGAGTTGGAGCTAATTCCCCTGCATGTTAAGAAAAAGGCAAGTAAATGTCAGTGATGTGGAATATCCACCTTGTTACATGGAGCTGAGGCACCAACACAATGCTGCACTACCTAGAGTTGTAACTTATTTTCATTAAATAGAAAGCTTTAACCCTTGAGAAGCCCCTGGAGTGATTTGATTGAAGCAGCAGGAAATGGTTTGGGTTTTTTTTTTCTTTTGACTTTCATTTACCTCCCCC
>VWYK01004202.1:24045-57684 GCA_013399775.1 Semnornis frantzii
TCCCCAGGGATGGAATCTCTGATTTGATGAAGAAAAAAAAATGTGTAGCACTCTCTAACAGGATGAGACCACAGACAGGTGGGAGCAGAGGGAGGTGACAGAGAAGGGGAGACCGTCAGTAGGTACCCTTTGCATGCAGTGAGAGGGCAGCTGTGCTTAGGAGCACCCATGTCCCTCTCTCTAGAACGTAAGCTTACCTCTTTCTACTCATTACCAGCTCTCCCAAACATACCCCAGGCCATGGCACCAGTGTCCAAGGGTCCTGCTCCTGCATAGGAGCAAGAAGCTGTCAGCAAGCAGACTGAAGAGAGAAGCTGGAGGTGCCCCTCAGAGGATTGTCACCAAATTTGTGGTGCAAAAGGCCAAGGGAAAGCCTTGGCAAACACTGCACTGGAGTAACGGGTGGACAACACAGATCAATGAATCCAAGGTGAGCATCCTGATGGTGATATTGCAAAAGAGTGTCCAGGCAGCTCTGCTGGCCCTGGGCAGCTGCTGCAGTGACACTGAGTGACAGGAGCACTCCAGCACAGGATGCAGAGGGCACCTCATTGTGTGGCCTCCCGTGGTCACCACAACCTGATCAGTAGGTATCACCTGGGGCTTCGAGTGTGCGAGTTACATCTGAAGCAGAAGGTGAGTGTTGGAGAAGCCCTCTGCTTTCCATACACATGTGCATATAAATATGGGCAATAGCTACCTGTGCATATACAATGATTGCCATGCAGGCTGTTTTTAGGGCTGCAGTCAGAACAACAAACTCTGCTGGTGAACTCTGCTCTCCACCCTACCTTTGGGGTCATTTGCTGTGACCTTAGAGTCATAAGAAATGACCCCAAAGCAGAGGCAGGCAGTGGGGCTGGTGTCTCCCCATGGGGCTGTCTCTTCTCTGCTAGTGCTCTTTCCCACTTGGCAAGGGAAGGCTCCAGCTGCCTTCAGCTGCAGAAGTGGAGCCACCTTCCTCACATCCTGACTTCTAGCCCATTTTAAAGTAAGGATGCCACGGGGGCGTCTGATATGCTAATGAAGAAAGTGGGTGGCATAGCAGGGATTTGAGCACAGCTAAAAATGTACAAGCCTAACAATTGCAAATCAGCCTGTGCTGGTTACCTAAACGGGTTGGCACCGGTGGAAGGTGGGTGCCTCCACACCTCTTCTTGTCAGTTTTCAGTGAGTACAAGGCTAAAAAAGAATCCTACGCCTCTCTACATGGGCCTGCTGCTGCAGCCAGGGTTATCAGCAAAGGTTCCCACCAAAGGCCTGGAGAATGCAGTCGAATACTTTCCACTCTTACTCATGCAGTAGGAGGAACAGTGTCTTCATGCAAACACGTCCTAGGCTGGTTGCAGGCATAGTATTTTAGAATTGTGGAATGGTGGAGGTCAGAAGGGACCTCTGGAGATCATTGAGTCCAACCTCCATGCTAAAGCAGGGTCACCCAGGGCAGGTTGCACAGGATGGTATCCAGGCAGCTTTTGAAAGTCTCCAGAGAAGGAGACTCCACAACCTCTCTGGGCAGCCTGGGCCAGTGCTCTATCACCCTCAAGGTAAAGAAGTTTCATGTAACTTCAAGTGAAACCTCTTCCATCCTAGTCTGTGCCCACTGCCCCTTGCCTTATCGCTGGGCACCACTGAAAAGAGCCCAGCCCTATCCCTAGGGGTCCTGTGCTTGCTCCTGCAGGACACAGGTGATGGGGACAGCCTGAGGAGCTCTGGGCTAGGGGAGGGACATTGATACAACAACCTTCTGACCAGGGAGGGATGTCTGATAGTTTTAGTTGAGGGTAGGAATAGCTCTGAGTGCAGACCCAGGGGTGTAGGAGAAGAAGATGCTAGTGAAGGGCAAGACCCAAGGGGCCTTGCCTCCTGGTGATGAGGGAGTGAGATGAAATGAATAACACAATAGATGTGAGAAGAGCTTCAGTCCCTGGAGAGAAGAGAAAGGAAGCTGGTGCAGAACACCCCAGAGCTGTGAGCTGGCGGGTGAGGGAAGCCAGGAGAGCTGCAGGAGGTGCTGCAGGAGCGTGGGAGGTGAGAGGAGTGAGGAGGAGGAAACATTTGGGTGCAGGCGTAGCTTTCTGTCCCAGAATTATCTGCTAAGCTCAGCAAGTGCCAAATCTATGTTTACTGCATCCCAGCTGCCCAGCAACCAGCCTGTTGCAGCTGGGCTTATACCACCAGCCTTGCTGCCTCTGGGAGAGGGGAGGGCAGTTTGGAGAAAGCTTGATTTGCTCTGCTACAGTTCAGGAGAGGTTGTGCACAGCTTGGGGACTGCAGGAATTAACAGCAGAAGCTGGCACAGGAAAGGATGGACAGAATCTCCCAGGGGGTGTGTGAGGGTGACACCAATCTAAATTTCTCCTGGCACAACTTCAGCCCATTTCCTCTTGTTCTGTTGCTGGTTAGTTGAGAGAAAAGACCAACACCAGCCTCACTCCAACCTCCTTTCAGGTTGCTATAGACAGCAGTAAGATCTCTCATTCTTCCCCCCACCTAAACAGCTCCAGCTCCCTCAGCTGCTCCTTGTAGGACATCAGGGGGCTGGAGCACCTCCCCTGTAAAGACAGGCTGAGAAAAGTGGGGGCTGTTGAGGCTGGAGAAGGCTCTGGGATTGTAGAGCTGCATTTCAAGATCTGAAGGGGACCTACAAGAAGGCTGGGGAGACCCCTCCTGGAGTCCTGCCTACAGGTCTGGAGCCCCCAACACAAGCAGGACATGGAACTGTTGGAGCAGGTATAGAGGAGGCCACAAAGGTGTTCAGAGGGCTGCAGCAGCTCTGTTATGAGGACAGGCTGAGAGAGTTGGGGCTCTGCAGCCCAGAGAAGAGAAGGCTTCCAGGAGAACTTAGAGTAGCCTTCCAATATCTGAAGGGGGCTACAGGAGGGCTGGGGAAGGACTATTGACAAGGTCTGGCAATGACAGGACAAGGGGTAATGGGTTTGAACTGGCAGAGGGGAGATTGAAAGTGGATGTTAGGAGGAAGTTGTTTGCAGTGAGGATGGTGAGACACTGGCACAGGTTGCCCAGGGAGGTTGTGGCTGCTCCCTCCCTGCAGGTGTTCAAGGCCAGGTTGGATGAGACCTTGAGTGACCTGTGCTAGTGGGAAGTGTCCCTGCCTATGGCAGGGGGTTGGAACTAGATGATCTTTGAGGTCCCTTCCAACCTTACCATTCTATGATTCTATGAACAGTTTGTAGTGCTAAGATGAGAGGCAGTGGTTTGGAACTAGAGCAGGGTGGGTGTAGATTAGGTAGGAGGAGGAAGGCCCTCACAGTGAGGGCGGTGAAATACTGGAACCAGCTGCCCAGAGAGATGGTTGAGGTCTGCTGCCTGGAGACATTCAAGGTGAGGCTTGGCAGGGCTCTGAGCAACCTGCTTTAGTGGGAGATGTCTGTGTTGAGGGCAGGGCAGTTGGACAAGATGACCTTTGAGGGTCCCTTCTAAGCCAATGCAATCTGTGAAATAAGGTGAAGGTGGGGAGCAGATGAGCTTGCAGTCATGGGACAGCCCTTCCCCCTGTCTGCTTGGGAGCTGCTCCTGAACAGTGAACACAGAGGGATGTGAGTCTACTGAAACTTGTCTTTTCCACTCATGTCTGTTAAAAGGAAAAAAAAAAAGAAAGCAATTTTATTCTTCTATATTGGTGGCTGACTCAATTTGCTTTTTGTTGGCATTTAATGTCTTAGGACAGTCTTGAATATTGTTTCATTACTATGAAGTCATTCAGAATCTGGACTTTTATTAATCACTGTTGAATTTAAAGAAATTAAAGCCCCTTGCCATGTGGGAAGTGAGGAAAAGGCAGATGTGTGAGGCAGTATTATCAGCATGTGCTGTACCCCCTGCAGCAAGGATTTCTGTCTCTTTCTGCTCGTTTGCTATTTGTTTGCCTTCTCATTTTCCACAGCTGAGGGCAATATTAGGGGGAAAATGCTGAAACTGAGGGATTTCAGCCCTTGATACAGAAGGATTAGAGCTTGCCAACACAATAAAGAGTTATTTTGAAAGCTTTCATTGACTTCAGCAGGAGTAGAGTCTGGCTCTAAATGCATCTGGGTGATGTGCGCTCCACAGGTAATGTTCAATACAGCGTGCAGCAGAGGTAGGAACCAAAATGTGCCTTTCTTGGGAAGGAAAATGGAATTCTCCTAGGAAACCAGACCAGAGGCTAGCTGTGCTTTCCCTGCTGGGATGAGCTGTGCACTGTCCTAGCAGCTGAAGTGGCTCCTGGTGTTGGTGCTTCTTACTTTTCCTTGTGTTGAGCTAAAAGCTCAGAGCTGTGACTCCCCAGAAGACACTTTGCAACTCTTGCTGGTGGTTCAGTGCCTGTGAACCACAGCAACTAGGAGCAGACACAGAGGGCATTCTTGCTTTCCTTCTTTCTTACTTTTAGGTGTGGTAAAATGCTGTCTTCAACTTGCCTTGGTCACCAGAGAAAGTTGGTCCTGAGAGTGGCTGGGGTTTATGCTGGAAATGAATGGCAGAGAATATTGCCACAGCTTTAAAGCAGGACCTTCCTCCTCCCCTCACTCCCCAGCCCTTGCTCCCTCACTCCCTTCTTTACACAGAGCTTTGGGGAGCTCAGGTTGGAATAACAGCTCATAGTTTGGTGAGGCTTTTTTGCTTTCTCTTCTTGCCCGGTTCTAGATGTCTCCAAGCCATCGTGTAGGCATTGCTAGTTTCAAGCCTGATGGCCAAAGTCAAGAATGAAGGTCAGAAGCGGAAATCTATGTTCTAACTTTGCCAGGTGTCCCAGGCAGGTCAGACTGTACATCCTATTTCCATATTTGAAATGAGTGGAAAGAAGGCAGATCTATCCCACAAATCTATTTTGAGGCAAATAAAGTTTCAGATCTCCAGGCAACAAATAATGAGTAGAGGCTATTAGGTTTTTTTCCCTCTTTGTCTGCATATTGCTGGAATTTGGAAAGAAAACCCCAAATTTGCCTGCTTCATGGTGTTCCAAGCCTCACTGGCAGTAGCAAAGCTGTGTCCATAAAGCTATACATGTACTAACCTCTATACAACCACCTTGAAAGGAGGTTGGAGTGAGGTGGGGGTTGGTCTCTTCTCCCTGGTGTCAAGTGATGGAACAAAAGGAAATGGCCTCAAGCTGCACCAGGGGAGGTTTAGTTTGGACATTAGGAAAAAAATTGTTACTACAAGAGTGGTCAGGCATTGGAACAGGCTGCCCAGGGAGGTGGTGGAGCTAGCATGCCTGGAGGTGCTTAAAACACTTGTAGAGATGGCACTGTGGGGCACGATTCAGTGGGCACAGTGCATTGAGTTGATGGTTGGACTGGATAACATTAAAAGCCTTTTCCAGCTGAACCAGTTCTATGATTCCATACCAAGAGCTGTTGCTGTGACCACAGACACAGCAGTGTGTTGGCAGAGGCAGCGGCAATCCCCTCCAAGATTATAAAGCATCATGGCACAAGAGTGCCAGGGCAGCTCCACTGCTCTACTGGGCTACACTGGCATGGTAAAAAATATTTCAAAATGACATCCCTTCCACTGCTGTGCTGGTGAAACTTCAAAGGGCAGAGCACATCTGAAGCCAGGGCTGTGCTGCTCTTTCTGTTGTTGTGGCTCTGGGGATTTTGGGTGTGAAGAGGTGTGGCCCCTGACTGACAGGACATGGCTGGCAAAAGCCTCAAGCGCAGACACAGGTACACCAGCCAAACCTGTGGATTTTGGTTGTGGGGCAAGGTGGGGCTGAAACAGACTCCACTGGTGAAATCTCAGGTTTGGCAATACCCTCTGTGTCGCTCTGAGAAACACTTCTGCAGTGTGGCTGCCTCAGCCAGGCTCTCAGAAGACAGCGATGGCTTTGCTCAGGTGGCTGCAGCAGGCAGCTTTTTAGTCTCCTAAATGTTTTATCAGAGAAATGTCTGTTTTCTTTTTGTTTAATTCTCCCAGTCCGTTGCTGAGTGGTTGTCAGTCTGCTGTTGTAAGTCCCAGCTGGGCAGGTAACCAGCTGTTAATGAGTAATGCTGGTGGCTGATCTCACATTGATCTCTTTTGCAATGTGTTGTCTCCTGAGTGGGTTTGCTTGCAGCTCCTGCTTGTTGCTATACCGTGCTTCGAATTAGCTGCTGCAGGGAGAGAGATGGGAAACAGCTGCACGGTGAATCGTGTTCGGTTACAATCAACGTTGCTTCAGCTCCTCTGGAGGTGCTCTTAAATGCTTGCTGAGTACACCAGTGTTCTCACAGGGTCAGGCCCTTGCTAAACTCTTCACTCCCTGTGGTTTAGGGAGAGTATCTGGCTTCATGGCATTCCCATCTACCCACAAAGGCATTAATGATTAACAGTGATAAAAGCTCTGCTTACTTAGACTAAAATCCCCTAAAGTCAGGTAAATCCCAGTCCCTTGCGAAAGCTTGGTTCTGATTCACCCTCCCGCTTCATCCAAGCCCTGGAAGTTTTCCCTCTGCCAGGCAAAACCTTCATGAGAGGAGAGCAAAGATGAAAGTCTGTGCTCCTTTCACTGTTGTCTTGGCTCTGGCTCTGAGCAGTGACTGTGCAAGGAGGGTAAGTCTGATTCTTCTGTTTTGGAGTGGTGGATCACCTATGTGCTGGCTGGCAAGACAGTGTTGCCTTAGGGCTGGATGAGTGTAGTCACAGACAGACCCAAAGGAGGAGATCTTCACATGTAAACCAAAGGAGATTTGTTAGATGAAAGCTCACAGCAGTGTTGAGTAAGCAGGGGGCTGCAGGGTGGCTGGGGCCATACATATCTGCATTTACAGCAACTGCTTACATCCATGTCTTGCTAGGGAGGAAGAATGGGTGGGGAAGGAGAGGAAGGACCACCAAAAATTAAATAAATTGAAAATCCACCTCAGAAATGTGTTGGCACAAACAGGTACCTGCCGTAGCATGGAAGGGAAGTGCCCCCCACTAGGCTTTACCTGCTGGCTGGCCATGCCAGTCTAGGTAACCATCTCCTTTGCAAAGCTCTCCCTGTTTCCATACCGTGCCCTTCAGAGTTCTCATTGTGTGCTGTGGTATCGTGCACCACAGGCTAACAGCACAGCGAATAGCCTGGGTCTCCAGCTGAGTGGCTTTGTGATTAGCCTTCTTTCATCAGCTGAGCTAAAACTAGCTTAGATATATTTAAATGATGCTGTGATCCTAACTATCCCAGTAATGTACTGAAGCATCTCCTGCAAGTGTGAGCAGGAGGATTATTTTTGGTAATTAGGAAGAGATCAACCCTGGCTGAAGCTCTTGGAGGCTTCTCAGTGCTGGCAGAGTTAGCGAAGGGTGCAAAAAATGTTCCTTGGGTGGGGCTGGGCTCTGATCAGTGGTGCCCAGTGACAGGACAAGAGGCAGTGGGTGCAAACTAGAACACAGGAGGAACTTAAGGAGAAACTTCATTGAGGATGACAGAGCATTGGCCTAGGCTGCCCAGAGAGGTTGTGGAGTCTCCTCTAGAGACTTTCAAACCCTGCTTGGACATGATCCTGTGCAACCTGCTCTAGATGAACCTGCTTTAGCAGTGGACTTGGGCTGGAGGACCTCCAGAGGTCCCTTCCAACCCACACCATTTTGTGATTCCTCAGAACTGCTCAAGCTCCCCCTATGCGTCCTACCAGCAGTTTTTCTCGCCCCCTACTTATGTCCCTTAACTAGCTCTAGGTTCCTGATGTACTGCTTCCGTGAGATTTTTATTTCACCAGAGTTCAGCTGTCAACACCTTTGGTGGCAGCAAAGCTTTTTACTTTTTACCATTTTTTATTGTTTCCTGTGGCTTAAAATCAGCTCAGCCTAGTGAATGGAAACCCCAATGAGGTTGTGGTTTCTACCTAGTGCCCTGGGGAATACAGCTACATGAGATGAAATGTCAAAACCTGGGATGTTATTTGTAGCTGTGCCCTGACCCCAGAGTGCTTCCACGCTTCCTGCAGAGAGGAATGGGAGTTGTGTCCCTTGGGAATAGAAAGCAATAGCAGTGGGTAGATTCAGACTGGATGTTAGGAAGAAGCTCTTGACCGTGAGGATGGTGAGACACTGGGGATTGCCCAGGGGGGTGGTAGAAGCCCCATCCCTAAAGGTGTTTAAGGCCAGGCTGGTTGGGGCTCTGAGCAACCTGATCTAGTGTGAAGTGTCCCTGCCCATGGGAGAGGGGTTGGAACTGGATGATTCTTGGGATCCCTTCTAGCCCTGACAATTCTATGATACTGTGATCGTGGAGTAGAGCTTTGGTGGTTTTTTTGTGTGTGCTGTGCTGGGTTTTCCCGGTTTAGCAGAGACTCTTCATAAGGTGGATTTTATCCACCTTCCCTCACTAGACTGTGCCCCATCAGAACAATCAGATGTCCTTGCAGAAGCACTGGGAGAAAGGCACTCTGGAAAGGACATTTGTCTCTGCAGTATGGTTCCCAGGCTGAATTTGTGTTTCCAATCCACATTCTTTTTTTTTTTTTTTTTTTTTTTTTTTTCTCTTTTCTCTCTCTCTTTGTAGCACTACAAATCTGGGGCAGGAAGAGGCTCAAAACATGAGTTCATTCGCTCACAAGGTACAAAGTCAAACCCAGCAAGTTTCATGACAGTAAGAATCATCTGCCTGTCTGTATCCATGCTGTGCAAGTCCATAGTAAGCCTGTCTTTGTTTCAACATGAAAGAGGATTATGGAATGGTTATGCCAGTATTAATTTCAGCATAGAGGGGGGAATCTGGGATTAGTTCAGGAATCTCTGGTAATTTTCCTTCAGTTGTGGATTAATGGGAAGGTGCTGATGGGATGTTAGTCTTAGTTGACATGGCTTATATTCTTTCATGATGTGGCGTGGCTGGAGGTGTGCCCTTCTCTTGATTCACAACTGCATCTACCTTGTAACTTTAAAGTATAAAAGCTCCTTGTATGTGTAGGTTCCATTTCTGCCACAGCCCTTGATCTCTGTTGGAGAGCGTTTGAGCACCATGCACTTTGGTTTGCTTTTGTTTTGATGTCATCTAAGCAAACAGACCTCTTGGCTGTGCATGGGTGTTGCAAACTTCCATGTTTAAAGCTTTTATTGTCCTTTGCTGTTGATGTCAAGGATCACATGAATTGGGCTATTAAGGGTGCCTTATAGCTTAGAACAGTCTTTAATGGGCTTTGGGATGTGATGCATCCTCTGAGTGGTCAGCATTGGAACAGGCTGCCCAGGATGGAGGTGGAGTCACCATCCCCGGAGGTGTCAAAAAAAAATCATAGAATCATAGAATGGTAAGGTTGGAAGGGATCTCAAGGATCATCCAGTTCCAAACCCCCTACCATAGGCAGGGACACCTCCCACTAGCACAGGTCACTCAAGGCCTCATCACCTGACCTTGAACACCTGCAGGGAGGGAGCAGCCACAACCTCCCTGGGCAACCTGTGCCAGTGTCTCACCACCCTCACTGCAAACAACTTCCTCCTAANTTCCTGTGCTGGGGGCTCCAGAACTGCACACAGGACTGCAGGTGGGGTCTGAGGAGAGCAGAGCAAAGGGGCAGAATCCCCTCCCTTGCCCTGCTGCCCACACTGCTCTTGCTGCAGCCCAGCACACAGTTGCTGTCTGGGCTGCATGTGCACACTGCAGGCTAATGTTGAGCTTTTCATTAACCAAGACCCCAAGGTCCTTTTCCTCAGGGCTACTCTCAACCATTCCCCACCCAGCCCATATTTGTCCTTGGGTTTGTGCCTACCCAGGTGCAGGACCTTGCAGTTGGCCTTTCTGAATTTCATGAGGTTGGCCTGGGCACAGCTCTGCAGCCTGTCCAGGTCCCTCTGGATGGATCCCTGCCTTCTAGGAAGTCGACTGTGCCACACAGCTTGGTGCCATCTGCAAACTTGCTGAGGGTGCACTGATTCCTCTGTCCGTGTCACTGACAAAGATGTCAAACAGCACTGGTGCCAGCACTGACCCCTGAGGGATGCCACTTGTCACTAGTCTCCAGGCGGACATTGTGCCCTTGATCATCACTCTAATGTGGACATGGCACTTTGAGACATGGTTTAGTAGCTGTGGTGGTGTTGGGTTGGTGGTTGGACTCCATGATCTCAGAGACCTTTTGCAACTGAAATGATTCTATGAGTCTGAAATGACTCCATGAGTGCCCTACTTGCTTATAATGGGAGGTGTCAGACATGTATTTGAACACATGCTCAATTAGTTCAGACAATGAGAATCAGGCTTGAAACAGGGATAGCAGGGGAACTGGAAGTAACTGTTTCCCATTGACAGATAAGAGGACTGTTAGGACAGGCAGAGTGACCACAATTCCAACCGGTTAGGAAGAAGTGAGACCACAGGCACAGGTTATTCTTTTCCATAATGCTGATAATGGCCTCAGCAGCTCTTTGAGACAAACAGTCTGGGCAGGGGCGTGTGTGTGTGTGTTTAACAGATATCCCAAGGGTGTGCAGGAGCCCCAGAAACTGTCATGGAAGAGGTAAGCTCAGGACAAGGAGCAGTCAGATATTGTCAGTGAGAAGTGGCAATGGGCTGTGCTGCCAGCTGGGCTGTATGCCCCATTTCTCTTCCAGACAGTGGTTGGCTTCCTGCTCATGCTCCTGGTTCTCCAAAGTTATTGCTTTTAGTTTAATGGTTAATTGAGCTCTGTCAGTGTTTCATTGTCTTTTTTATCTTCGTTTTCCTTCCTTCTCCAGGCTTGTCATGAGGTTTGTTTTGTTTTTTTTTTTTCTGTCAGACTCCCACCACCCTTCCCTTAGAGTGATGGGGTAAACATAAAGCTTGCCCTTTTCTGACACCAGACCTATCAGTTTCTCCCCACTTGTAAGGAATCTGCTTATCCCAAAGGGAAGGTGCTGTGATTAAAATGATCTTTTATCTCCTCCAACCTTCCTCCTCCTGGACTCTTTCTATTTCAGTTTGTACTGTCTGGTGCCTTAATTGTCTTAAACAGATGTTATGTGATACGGAGCCTGAAAGGATACCACTTCAGAAATCAATTTAATATGCAATTGCAATACTCCATAATTAGAAATGATAATTGCAATTAATGAAGATAATTGGCACTTGCTGTACCAGAAGCTGAAATACATTTCTGAGCTGAAATGGTCTGTGATCTTTATGCTGCTGCAGAGCCCATTCATCTTTGTCTATTCTGTCATAATGTAGGATTTGCAGCCTCTTATCACACAACTAGAAGTTGCAGAGACAGAGGGTCCAAAGTACAGCTGAAGAATGTGGAGATGTTAGGACACTAGGAAGAAGTTTATAAATAGGAGGGTGGTGGAACATAGCAACAAGTATCACAGGAGGGTGGTGGAGATGCCATCCCGGGAGACATTCAAGATTGGGCTCAACAAGGGCTGGAGCTCCTCTCCTGTGAAGACAGACTGAGAGTTGGGGTTGTTCAATCTGAGAAAAGAAGGCTCTGATAAGACCTTATTGTGATCTTCCAGTGTCTGAAGGGAGCCTACAGGAAAGCTGGTGAGGGACTTCTTAGGGTGTCAGGTAGTGATAGGACTGGGGGGAATGCAGCAAAGCTAGAAGTGGGTAGATTCAGATTGGATGTTAGGAAGAAGTTCTTCACCATGAGGGTGGTGAGACACTGGAACAAGTTGCCCAGGGAGGTGGTGGAAGCCTCATCCCTTGAGGTCTTTAAAGCCAGGCTGGATGGGGCTCTGAGCAACCTGATCTAGTGTGAGATGTCCCTGCCCATGGCAGGGGAATTGGAACTAGGTCATCCTTGGGGTCCCTTCCAGCCCTGACAATTCTATGATTCTAAGGTCCTGAGCAATCTGATCTAGTTGGGGATGTCCCTGCTCACTGCAAGGGGGATTGGACTAGATGACCTCTAG
The DNA here is from genome assembly GCA_013399775.1 of Semnornis frantzii. NCBI lineage: Eukaryota > Metazoa > Chordata > Aves > Piciformes > Ramphastidae > Semnornis > Semnornis frantzii. Next base: position 35,851 of record VWYK01004202.1, read on the forward strand.
AGGCCCCTTCCCAATGGATACTATGATTCTATATCTGTCTTCATAATTTCAAGTAACAACACATAACATAGGTATCTGCAGGCTGGTGTTCAGCTGCATGATGAGATGATTTTTTTCTTGTATTTCAGTGTTTACAGAGGATGGAAAGTTATGCAAATTTCCTTTCCGGTACGGTGGAAGGTTTTATCACTCCTGTTTATCAAATCACATTTCCCAAAAGAAGTGGTAAGTCAACGTTGCTCAGAAATGACAGCAGCATTCACATGACAAGGCCATCCCCTTATTGCTTTAATCCTCTCCTTAGAACCATTCACTTGGGCTTGCTCACGCAGGTGGAGAACCACATGGTGGTCATGGCTTGGAGGTCAACTTGTGCTTAGGAGGCAGGGAGCCTGGATGAAAGGTCTCCAGGGCCAGGGAAAACAGGAGGACTGCAGAAATATTTGTTTTTTTGGCTTTTGCATTGGCACTGCAATGTGTGTGGATGGCAGGAGCTTGTATGAAAAGGGCAGGAACCATAGAATCATAGAATGGTTAGGTTGGAAGGGACCTCAAGGATCATCTAGTTCCAACCCCCTGCCATAGGCAGGGACACCTCCCACTAGCCCAGGTCACTCAAGTCCTCCTCCACCCTGGCCTTGAACCCCTCCAGGGAGGGCGCAGCCACAACCTCCCTGGACAACCTGTGCCAGTGTCTCACTACCCTCACTGCAAACAACTTCCTCCTAACATCCAGTTTCCATCTCCCCTCTGCCAGTTCAAACCCATTGCCCCTTGTCCTGTCATTCCCACACCTTGTCAATAGTCCCTCCCCAACCTTCCTGTAGCCCCCTTCAGATGCTGGAAGGCTACTCTAAGGTCTCCTGGAAGCCTTCTCTTCTGATACCACCTGATAGAAACCCTCTGCTGAGACAGACAAACACCTGTAAGAGATGACTCTTGGTTAAGGCACTTAGGATTTGTGTGGGCCACACTTGTCCTGTAGCGAAGACCATCTGATCTGTGACGAAAGTTGGGGTTTCCCCCCCCATATCTCTAATTTCTGTACAGATTGGCACCAGGTCCCTTTTGGACAGTGCAGTACTAATAGGTGAGGCATTAGTCCTCTTTGTTGGGTAATTATTTATTCTACTAGTTTTTGAGACCAGATCTCCTTATTTTTACAAATGCAGAAGTTGTTAAAAGTATTCATGACATTCATTTAGGGGCAGGGACAGTGAGGTGGGAACTCTGCTGAAGCAAGCACTGATGAAACAAGAGTACATTTGCAGACAAACCTACTTCATGGGCACATGTGAACAGAAATCAAAGGCAGCAAAGCAGGCAACATAGAGGTACCAGTAATGAGAAAAGGCCTGCACCGGTGAGCTGTGTGGAAGGCACAAGCTAGCATCTTCTCAGGGTAGAGATAATATTTTGTAGAGTTTATTTTAATCACTTGTGCAGGGCAGAACTCTTTGTTTTTTTTAATGGACTGTTGAATTTTAAGATTGGATATTAGGAAGAATTTCTTTGCTGCAAGAGTGGCCAGGCATTGGAACAGGCTGCCCAGAGAGCTGATGGAGTCACCATTCCTGGAGGCATTCCCATAAGGTGTGGACATGGCAGTTTAGGACATGGTTTAATGGCCATGCTGGTGTTGGGTCAACTGTTGGACTTTGTGATCCTTGAGGTCTTTAACAACCAAAAGAATTCTATGATTCTGTGATCTTTCTGTTGTTTCAAGTGTAAGTGCTGGTGTGATGTCAACAACACAACCTTTCCTACACAAATTGACACAGCTTCAGGCTAGGAGACCACTTCTGATATTCCTCAAGACCCACAGATACAACTCAGATATAAAAAGCCTTCATGAAATGACCCCAGTTTGCTCAGCTGCTCCTCCACAGACCGGTTCTCCAGCCCCTTCACCAGCCTCACTGCTCTTGTCAGGACCTGCTCCAACAACTCAGTGATTTTTCTTGTAGTGAGAAGCTAAATAAGAAGAGGTCCATACTGTACATGCAGGTTATAAAATAAATCAAGCCCCAAGGAATTAAGAAGATTCTATCACATGGACTGGCAGTAAGGAAAACCACACTATTGAAGGTGTGGTCTCATCAGTACTGAGTACAAAGAGACAATCACTCCCCTGGTCCTTCTGATCACACTGTTTTACTGTACCTTTTACTGTATTACTGTGATACTGTACCACACTCAGTTTTGGGGTCCCGGTTGAAGAGGGACAGGAATCTGCTCAGGACAGTCCAACAGAAGGCTATGAGGATGATGAGGGGACTGGAGCACTGCCTGAGGAGGAGAGGCTGAGGGACCTGGGGCTGCTTCGTCTGGAGAGAAGACTGAGAGGGGATTTACTAAATGTTTATAACTATCTGAGCGCTGGGGGTCAGGGTTGGGGACAGACTCTGCTCACCTGCTCGCTGGGATAGGACAAGGAGCAGTGGATGGAAGCTGCAGCACAGGAGGTTCCAGCTCAATGCAAGGGGGAACTTCTTTACTCTAAGGGTCCCAGAGCACGGGAACAGCCTGCCCAGAGGGGTTGTGGAGTCTCCTTCTCTCTAGATTTTCAAGGCCCATCTGGATGTGTTCCTGTGTGACCTGAGCTAGATTGTATGATCCTGCTCTGGCATGGGCATTGGACTCGATCTCATTGGGTCCCTTCCAACCTCTAACATCCTGTGAGCCTATGAAATGAGAAGTCAAAAATATCCTAACTCAAGGAAGGGAACTGGGATAATCTTGCATTCTGAACCCTGGCTTTGATGAACTCCAGTCAGAAAGATTTTGACCTTTGGATTCACTTCATTTCATGCAATGCTTAAGATGGATCTTGTTAATACAGGACACACTGTGTGTTTGTTTTTAGCCAGTCAGGCCACAGAGATGGGAAAGGAAAATAATGGATGGGACCCAAGGTCAGAGCACACTTTAGAGCTGCCCTTGGCCAACTGGCTTCCACACTTCCGATTTTTAAAAGGCCATTTACAAGTGGGGAGATGAGGAGGAGGACAGCTGGAGCTGTTTGGTTTTGACAGGTCATTTCAGCCCGTGGCTGACCTTCTGGCCAGTGTTTGCTCTTCTTTCATAAGCTAACAGCAACCTGACTTGTGGCTTCAGGCAGAGATGCCTGGAAAAGAGCCTAGAACAGCACTCAGGAAACCCACATTGTACACCTTGGAGAAGAAGAGCCTGAGGGGTGGCCTCATTAATGCTTGTAAATATGTAGAGGGTGAGCATCAGGAGTATGGAACCAGGATCTGCTGGGTGATGCCCAGTGACAGGACAAGGGATAATGGGTGGAAGTTGAGGCATAGGAAGTTCCATGGAAACATGAGGAGGAATTTTTTCACTGTGAGGGTGACAGAGCACTGGAACAGGCTGCCCAGGGGGGTTGTGGAGTCTCCCTCTCTGGAGACATTTAAGACTTGACTGGATGCTTTCCTGTGTGAGCTGGTATAGGTGATCCTGCTCTGGCAGGGGGATTGGACTGGATGAGTTTTTCAGGTCCTTTCCAGCCCCTAACCACCTGTGATTCTGTGATTTTTGTGCCAATTGGTTCTAGCCTGTGCTGGACTGATGCTGATCCCAGGGAACCTGATAAGCAGCAGGTGAGGGCAAAGTTTGTGTCCTTCAAGGTCCTACATGGCTGCAAGATGCTAGTTAGGATGGAGATGACGGGAGGCTGGAGCCTCGGAGCTAACAGAATGATGAGGACAAAGGAGAGTGTGTGGATAAAAGAGTTGTCCAAGTTTGCCTCAGGCAGATCTCACAGGCAGTGTGGGATGCAGGATTGAGCCTGGTTCTCTGCAAAAAGATGAGGTTTGGAAATCACCCCTGTGTCAGTGATTTCCTCATTTCTGTCTGTCAAGATAAAAAGTAGAAATAGTTTAAAGGAACTGAGTGCAAAATGAGTTTGCTGCTGAAAGCCAGGGAAAAGTCCCTCTGTGGCCAGTTTCTGACTTTCAGAGATAATTTAAGCAAGTGACAGACATAAAAAAAAATTGGGTTGGGTCCTGTTTCACTTGTTCTGTAATGAATAAAGGAGACAGAATTTATGTGTTTTGGTTTTTATTTCTGTTCTTCATTTGCTAATCTTACAAACAGAAAGAAGGTTGAGTTTTTCTGGAGGACTCCCTGGAGACCTCAGATCCTGCTTCCACATCTCATTCCTAACCTGTATATTGCTTCAGAAAAATGAGGAATGGTATCTTTAATGAGGAGGAAAAAAAAAAATCAACATTTTTCCTCTGGTGTTAAGAGAGTTTGAGTTAAACAGATGTTAATTAGGAAACCAAAAGGGGCAAAAATAACCAGGTTGCCAAAGAATGAAGGCCAGGAAGCTTCACTGTAAACATTCAGGTTGTTTGAAGCTGCACTAAACTACCCCTTTGATTCTTCCCAGGTGTTCAACAACACATAACTTTGACAGGGACAGGAAATGGGGACACTGCACTTCGTTAATCAAAGACCACCAAGGTAAGATACTGAGCTGCTCCAGGTACCTGTCTCCTGCTTTGCCACCTGCAGCAGGGAGGGATGGTGCCTTCAGTGTGATTTTTCACTTGGTGTACACAGAGCAAACCTCCCCATGAACTGTCCCTGGGATCTCTCTGTGACTCTGCATGATCAAAGCATTAGAGTGTGGGTATCACACAGTTTTCAGTCACTCTCTTTGACTAACACAAAGGTCTGGAGAGAAATTACAGTAATGTCAACGTGGCAAGCTGAACTTCTGCTGGAGCAGAGCACAGAGGCATTTGTCTTTTCCTCCCTCATGGCTTGGATCTGCCTTTTAGTGGTCCCCTCATTTAATCTCTCACATCTTTCTGTCTGACCAGTTAATTTTTAAGAAAGCAGAGGAATATTCCACACCCTGTGCAACACACAGCCAGTACTTCCAGCTGTCCTTCCTTGAGATTTCAGGCTGATGAGCAGACCTTCCAAACAGAACTTGCTTGGCCTCTGGGTTGTGCCAGAGAAGACAAGAGGGCAGAAAGCATTCATTGCAAGAGTACTGAGGGACAACGAAAGGGTTACTTAGCTGAGCAGTGCTGGGGCTTCATGTGGTCACCACACTCCAGTGCTACAACGACCTCATAGTGGAAGTCTGTTTGAAATGGGAAGCTAAGGTCTGTGGCAGTTTCCTTTCTATGTAAGTCATTTAACTGACAGTTGGGTGAAAGCACCACGTGCTGAGAGGTTTGGTAGTGGGTAGCATACATCCCTGTCCTCAGCAATACTTTGATGGCTGGCCCCTGCTTGTCCCTGTCCCCAACTCCATGTTTCATATGCTGGATGCTGGGGAATCTCAGTTAGTGAGAAAATCATACCATGACTGTGATGGTTTGGGAGTTCCCTGCACTCCCACACTTTATAAAATCCCCCAGACTAGACTCAGCTGGCTGGAAGTTAAGGACTGAAGCTCTATTTACAGCTTAGCACAATATACAAGCAGAGATATACACAATAGACAGGAATAGTTACAGACACATACAAGTTAAAGGTAATACAGAAACACAACACCTCTCCCAGACATCAGAGTGCCCAGGAGGGGCTCCCAACCACCTTTGCACCTTCTTCCCACCCCTCTGCCTTACCCCAGGGTCTGGGTTGCATGCAAGGTGAGTTTGGAGCATCAGCCAGGGGGTTTAGAAGCACAGTGGTTAGTTAGGTTAGCAGAGAGGCCAAGATCAAAACAGCAGCTGAGAGCCCGAGACTCTCCAAGCCTCTGTTATCTATGTTTGTGTTCCTGTTCTTATACATCTCAGCAAGCCTATGAGTGAAGCAGACATCGTTTGCTTTCCACAGCCTATAATACATTTTTTTTTCATTGAAATATTCCAATTAGCCTCAAACCAGCACAGTAACAAAACCAGGTGTTGCACCAATCAGGCTTGATGCCTCTGAGGGATTTTCTTGGACCTGTGTCTAAATGCTGGTCATGTTCCTTCATTCTCCATCTCACTACTTCTGAATGTCACCTATCTTGTTTAGCCTGCAGGATACAGCCAGATGCCCTTAGAAATTTGCTTCCCACTTTTAAAAGAAGGACATTTTCCACCATGCCCTTGCAGGGAGCTCTGCACCAGGTCAGGAAGCTCCTGGCCAAGCTGCTTGCAGTCTAGCAGAGTGCTTGCAAAACCAGTGCTGGCTGAATCATGCTGATGGTCTAAAAGGAAGCAGTCCACAGCATCATCATTTTGAACATAACAGCTTTATTTTCCAGCCTGGCTTTAAAGGAGATGAACAACAGATCAGAGACCTAAGCTCAAAATGAGGAGCAAAAGCCTGTGCCTTTGTAATGCAAGTATGTCAGATGTGAACACAGACTTTGTAGACACTTCTTGCTTACCAGAGTCAGGTTGTGAGAGCTGCACTTCTTTATGAGTGCCCTCCCAGAACTTAAAAGGTTGGAAACTGTAACTTGTGGCTGCTTCAATCCCCCAGTAAAACACTGATTGTTGTGGTGCTGGCTGGCTGAGTCAGAGGGGCTTTTCCTGTACTTGAAGAAGGAGTTTTCCAAGCCTAATGGTGCATTTTTGGGGGTGCCTGTGCCACCTCCATGCCTCAATCTACCCAATACAATTACCTTGCCACCTCCAACCCAATAGCCACCTCTGCAGATAACTGCTTACCTAAAACCTCTTGGAGCTTGCTGGCTCATTTTGGACCATTACCCACCACAATGGTGAATAGGGTGGGTGGCTTGTGACAAGAAATCTCCCCTGTCTGCCTTTCTCTGGCTGTACAGCTTAACAACAGTGAGGGCTTGCACTGGCTGCTGGTTTTTCTCCAGGAATACAAAGCAGTGATATGTGTGAGAGAAGGAAAGGAAAGAGAGAGAAGGATGGGAGAGCTGGAAGGGATCACTGCTGGCTGTCACAAAGGAAAGACTTCATTTGTGGAGTATTAAGAGTTTTGTAGAACTAAACAGAAATTCTGTTAATTTATTATTTCTTAGGCTGTTACTTCAGTCACAAGCATAAGACCAGGGTTTGTTTTTTTCATATGTTTGTTTTTTGTTTTGTTTTGTTTTTTACAGCAACAAGGACTGTATTTGGGCTTGGAGAATGTTTAACAGATCACCAGGGATAGCTTAAAGAGAGAAAGATTTATGGTGAGGTTGAAAGGAAGGGGCAGTGTAATGGTTGAAGGGAATTTCAAGCAAATGGGAGGAAATTTTGCCTGCTGGGAAAAACAACTGGGAAGAAAGAAGCAGTCAGGCTGAATAATGCTGATCTTTTAAAATGTGGAAAAGAAATGATTTTGTTGTGAAAACAAAACCTCTAAAAGATGAAATGTGTGCGGGTATCTTGACCACTATAAAACAAGAAGAAATGGAATTTTGGTGAGAAAAGAGTATCCTTTGGCAATGAGAGATTGGTGAGGAGTGTGTGAACTGGAGTGGGGAAGGAGCTGCTTGAAAGCCAAGGCTGAAGCATGAGTTCTCTCCGGGCCAAGAATACCATGTGTACAGGGGGAGCTGATTTGAAACCATTGGAGCTGCTTAAAAATCAGTGTTAAGCAAGTGTTGGGGGCACTGATCCAGAAAAATGCATCTGCCAGCTTTGAGAGAAGGTTTAACTGAAAATTGTTCAGCTTCAGGATGAAGTGAAGCACAGGTATGCAGGCTCTGCTGGAGGGACATGTTAGCACTGCACTGCCCAGAGCCAGAGCTCACCACGACAACATCCAAGGTGCTCATTCAAACCCATCCCCTCCCTGAAAGCAGTGGGAGCTTTATTGCTGCCTTCAGCTTTCCAAAGGATCCTCCACTCCTGCCCAGGAGGTCTCTGAGGAGATGATGTGCAGTAACTGCCCAGTGTGACCCCTTGATACAGATGGAGCTCCTGGGCTGTACTGCATGTTTGGTACAACTGCACATACATGTGCAGTGCAGTGTCCCTATGGGTGAGACTTGCAGGTCTTGGGCAATCTGCTAGGACTAGAATCATAGAATTGTCAGAGTTGGAAGGCACTCCAAGATCCAACTCCCCTGACATGGACAGGGACACCTCACACTAGATGAGGTTGTCCAGAGCCACATCCAACCTTGCCTTAAAAACATCCAGGGATGAGGCTCCCATCACTTCCCTGGGCAAACTGTTCCAGTGTCTCACCACCCTCATGGTGAAGAACTTCTTCCCAACTTCCAATCTGAATTTACTGCTCTAAATGTCTGGAAATCTTGGACAAATGGCCACACCAACACCACCCCCCCACCCTCACCATGGGAGCCTCAGACTTGGGAGGAAAGTGTCAAACAATGAGGTTTTTTAAGAGATGGTGAACTGATATGGAAAGAAGAAGTGGAGCAGTGTGGGCTGTGCAGACAGGAGGAAGAAGCATCATCCCAGGAGGAGCTCTGGGGAAGAACGGTCCTGGTTCTGGGACAAGTGGGTGGCAGAAACAGAATGCTTTCTGGGAAGATGGGTGTAGAAAGGTGAGACAAGGCTACTGCCTTCACCAGAGCCTCAGGGAAGTGAAGCTGAAGTCAAGGTAATTGCTAGCAAGCACAGAGTGTTTTATCTGTGGGGGTGGGGAGATAGTGCTGGGTGGCTTTAGACTAAGCAGAGACTGGGGACTCCCCACTAAAAGGATGGTAGGCAGGATTCAGGGAACTGTGATGTGTCCACGTGTTTCTGAATAGAAACCCAAAAAACAAGAGGAAGGATGCAGAAAACCTCAGGGAGGTCAGGCTGGTGGTGGGATGGGATGTAGGGAGGGACTCTGACTGGGGAAGTGATTTTTGCAGATTTAATGAGGGTACAGAAGAATGTCTTGAGTTACTGCTGTACCAGAAGGTGGCTTGAAGATCAAGTCATGGTTTGGATGTGATGGGAATAGGAAATACAGGATTTTCCTTTGGGGAAGCATTACACCACTAGAAGTTTCATAACTATCAAAGAGGAGAAACAGAAGGAATAGCACTGCCTTTACTTGCTTTGCCTTGATGTTATCCTGGAGTGAAACTGCCAGTGAATACACCCAGACTATCTCCTATCAATGACACCACTGAATTCTGAAGTAAATATTTTGATTTGAGTGAGGAAACACCACGTTTACACCACTGTAGCATGCTTCAGCCCTGCATGTGTGTGCCTGTGTTTCGCTGTGTTGCATCCCCTGCTTAGGACCAAGCTCCAGCTGAGGGAGCACCTGGATTGAGCAGCTCTTCAGTTTCCCCCTCAGAGTTAGTCTAGCATTAAAATAAGTGGTCCAAATGCAGACAAACTGTTGGGTCAGCTCTGCAGCAGGTGTAAACCATAATGTTGGTTAACTTCAGAGGAGATATATCATAGAATCATACAATGGTAGGGGTTGGAAGGGGCCCCTAGAGACCACTGAGTCCAACCCCCTGCCAGAGCAGGATCACCCAGGGCAGGTCACACAGGAATACATCAAGGTGGGTCTGGAAAGCCTCCAGAGAAAGGCACTCCACAACCTCTCTGGACCGCCTGTTCCAGGGCTCCAGCACCCTCATAGTGAAGAATTTTTTCTTGAGGTGGAACTTTGTGGGTTCAAGTTTGTGCCTGTTGCCTCTTGTCCTATCGCAGGACACCAGCAAAAAGAGCCTGGCACCTTCTTCTTGACACCCATCCCTCAGGTATTTATAAACACTGCTAAGATCCTCTCTCAGCCTTTTCTTCTCCAGACTGAGCAGATCCAGGTCTCTCAGCCTTCTCTCATCACACAGATGTTCCAGGCCCTTCATCATCCTCACAGCCTCCACTGGACGCCCTAACATAGCCCTGTCCACCCTAAGCTGGAGAACCCAATTCAACCCTCGACACTGCCTGAAATCAGGAATCTTGTCTGGCCAGGCAGATTCTTACAGCTTTTGTATTGTGCTTTGCCAGACAAAGTTGCTATCATGGCAGCCAGAGGATTGTCCTGGCACATCCCCTCCTCTTCCACCACATTTTCCGTCGATTTAGAGCATTCCTTAGAGAACAGAGAGATACTAAACTGGTCTAGTCTAATCTTGCTCAGCCTGATCGACTTGCATGTGATTTTGTTTTGATTTTTTTTCCCTCTCTTTTGTTCCATCTGTCCATTAGCTTTAGAGATAACCAAACAATCCATGGTAAATTCTAATTTCGAAGAGAGCAGCAGAATCCTGGCCGGGGATGTTGGGACACAAGCAGGTAGAGGCAAGGAAGGCTGCAGCCTTCCTTCTCCAGTGTAAAGGCACAGCTCCATCTTGTGGGCTTTGGTCCCATCTTCTTCCTTGCCACACTTGCAGCTCTGGCGACTTCATGCCTGCCTGGACCTTCCATCTTCAGACCAAGGAAGAAGGTCCAGCTCATTCTGGGCTTTGAAAGCTGTGTGAATATGGGTGCTATAGAGCTGGAAACAAACCGAGCGTAAGCTGGCTGGAGAAACTTTGGGTTAGGTTAATAGAGGGTATTAAACCCAGCTTGCTTGGAACCAAAATGGTTCATGGAATCGTTTTGCTAGGAGAAGAACTTTAAGATCAGAGGGTTGGACTTGATGATCTCTGGAGGTCCTATTCAAACCCCACCATACTGTGATTTGATGATAATATTTTTAATAGTCTTAGATACATAAGGAATGTCCTTTAATGGTGGTAATGTGGGTTCTGTAGTGCCACTGTAAGCCAGTCAGAGCTTGCTGGAGTGTAGAGCAGATCAATGGAAAGCTACTAATCAAAGAATAGTTTCAGTTGGAAAAGACCTTAAAGATTATGCAGTCCAACCATTTTCTAACTCTGGTGCTAAACCATGACCCTCAGCACCACATCTCTGCCTCTTTGAAACATCTCCAGGGATGGGGATTCCACCACCTCCCTGGGCTGCCTGTTCCAGTCTTTGAGAACTCTTTCAGGGAAGAAGTTTCTTCTGATATCCAATCCAAACCTCCCCTAGCGCAACGTGCAACAAGCCAACACCTCCCACAACACAGCACAGCTTTATCTGGCACCCATTAACCACAACTTCTTACCTTTCTAGATCTCTGTGCAAAAAACCCTTGCCAAAATGGAGGCAGCTGTTCCCTTGCCCATGGCCACAGCATGTATCACTGCACCTGTCCTGAGGGATTCATGGGCGAGGACTGCCAGATCAGTGAGTATCTCCTTCCACCAGTGTCACAACATGCAATATGGGCAGCAAGCAGAGCTCATGAACGTCTGCTTAATGGAAAGGTAGTGCTGCTGTGAGGGGAGAGACCACTGCAGCATGAATGTTTGTGTAGGTGGCTTTCCAAATGGCAGAGACAGAGAATCCAAAACTGTCAGGACAGTTGAAAGCAGCTTGATTAGACAATTATAGATCCAAGCACACTCTGAGCCAGTCAGATATTAAGTTATGGGAAACACAAACTCTTCCACTCCCTTGGCTGTTTTTAAGTTTTAAATAGCCCTTTCATGTTTGGAAAGTGCTAATAATATCAGCTAGTAGGAAGGGCAGAGACATGAAAAAGCAGCTTAGTTTCAGGTGATGCCTTCTCCTTCCTGTATGTTCATGTGGGCTGGGTGGGACATTTGCTGTGATGTTGACATTGCATCTGGGTGGCTACTCCACCTCCAAGGCAGTCATTTTCAGAGGAGTCAGGCAAAAAGCCTTTGCTTGGGTTATTTTCCCAGTTTTATGGTGGAGTCACCCTCAGTCTACTACACAGCAAACAAGGAATTAGGCTTTTACAGTGATAGTTGTGCTTGCTAGAGTTTAATGAAGGCTTCTCAAAGAATTGTAGAGTCATTTAGGTTGGAAAAGACCTTAAGATCTTTGAGTCCAACTATTAAGCTAACTGCCAAGTCCACCAGGTAAACCCTGGAGGTCTAGGCTGCTCCCCAACAGGAGGCAAAGAAGCCTTTTTCAGTCCTGGTGCTCCACTGTCTCTAGCACAGCCCATCACATCATCTGTGGATGATGCAGCAAAAGGGACAGACACAAATATATACCACTGATGTAGGGGGTTTGTGTTTGCTGAAGGGGTTTTTCAAGGCACTTAGGTAATGGTGATGCCCTCATGCTCACAGGGCTTTAGGAGAAAGCTACCTCTACTTTAAGGACTTAAGAGCTGCTGCTATAGTGACTCGGTGCCGCCACACGATGGATGCTGGCTTGCTTGAGGGGCACTGTCAGCAAACATGTATCTGCTCAACAGGAGAAGAGGGATGAGCAGAGAAGGATGAGGATTGTGATGCCTTTCCTTGCAAGCAATGACCTTGGGAAACTCGTGTTGCTTTTTAAACTTGTGTTTCAGAGAAATGTTTTGACAACAGTCTCTACGAGTTTTTGGATGTGGGCATGAGCTGGATAAGAGTCCAACATGGAGCTGTGGAGGAGTGTACCTGTGTGAACAGCCAGGCTGAGTGCAGGAGTGTTGCACATACAAGTAAGAGATTGTTTTGGATTGTAGCTGTTGGTCTGCATGGAGTGGGGATGAAAGTAAGAAAGCAAAAGCCTCAGTGGTGTTCTGCACAGTAATGCTGCTGGTGTAGCTCATGGAGAACATTTTAGCTGTTCTTTCCATGTGTGAGCAGTAATGCTGACCCAGGAAATCACTGCAATGTGTCCATCCTTGTTTGAGGAAGCAATGGTACACATGAGGCTGAATTCTGGGAGAACACCTCAGTGTTTCCTTTGAGAGGGATGAAGTCCTGACCTGCAGCCTGTCAGACTATGCAGCAGCTTCTGCAGCAGAAGTGTTGTAACAAGCCTCCTTTACCCTTCCTCTGCACACCTACAGTCACTTCTTATTGCTGCTTCACCTCTGAATTTTCTTCCCAAGCCTCTCGAGTTGCCAACATGTGAGATCTACCTACCTCCAGGATCTCGTCTGCCCTTCCTTGACCCCAGACTCATAGAAACATAGAATCCTAAAAAGGTTTGTGCTGGAAGGGACCTTAAAGATCAACTAGTTCTAACCCCCCTGCCATGGACAGGGAGACCTCCTGTCAGACCAGGCTGCTTGAGGCCCCATCCAACATCTTCCTGCCAGGCTTGGAATCTCCACAGCTTCTCTGGATATGTTGCATGTTCTGGCTGGAGATTCTCATTCCTTGTTGGAATGATGCTTATGAAACCTGGGCAGAATCAGCAGAGTTGACTTTAATTTATAGCAAGTGTAGGTCTGAGAGGAGTAAAAATACTTCCCCAAGATGCATATTCATGGAGAAGGTAACTGAAAATGGATCAGCTTCAAAACTTGACTAAAAATGGATGAACTTAAAGTAACTTAAAATGACCTGATGACTTCTGAGGATGCCTTCCAACCCAGTGTAATCTGTGAAACTGTGACTCTGAACAATTTCAGTTGGGAAAGGCCTTCAAGATCATTGAGTCCAACCACTATCTATCTACCAAGCATGGTGCTAAACCATATCCCTTAGCACCATACCTGTGAGTCTTCTAAACACCTTTGAGATGGGGATTCCTCCACCTCCCTATTCTAGTGTTTAATAACTCCTTCAGTGAAGAAGGTTCTTCTCTAATATTCGATCCAAACATCCTCTGCTGCAACTTGAGGCCATTTCCTCCTGCTCTATCACTTGTTACCAGGGAGAAACAACAAACTCCACCTCACTCCAACCTCCTTTCAGGTAGTTTTAAAGAGCGAGTTTCTACAGACTGAACAAGCCAAGCTCCCTGCTTTCTTGCTGAGTTTGTATCTTTGGTTTGATCCTTGGTTTCTGCTTGCAGGCTGTCTTCATGATCCTTGCATGAATGGTGGGCAATGTAGAATGGCAACCCTCAGTGGGAGAACAGTGTGTGACTGCAGAGGGAGCTTTGCAGGGAAGTATTGCAATATTGGTAAGTACAATAACCCACCAAGGGCAGGGAAGTTGGACTTTTCTTCTGGGTGTGAAGCATGGCCTGGGTTATAAATTCAGGGTAACAGAGCTGTAGTACTGGTTTCTGTTGAGTAGAACAAGAACAAGAAATAAGCAGGTGCTCTTAGATTACTTGAAAATAACAAAGCAAGCATCTGGTTTGCTAAACAAATGGCTTCAGAGGCTTACAACCCATCTGCATTCAGCTGCCTGACGCCCCCACACAGAGCAGGAACTGAAGGGTTCTGCTAATGTGTCAGGGCCTGGCAAACAAGTTTAAAAAAATTGTGAAAAAACCCCAGCAAACCCAACCAACAAAGAAACCTCCTTTGTCAGGATTTAGTCATTCTACATTGATGCAAATAAATTAGCAGTGGAATCTGTTGTCCTGGTAGTTCCATCACAGAGTGGCAATGCCATGCTGGTAAAAGCACTGGAAGCTTGGGCTCACAGAGCCTGTAGAACTGATCTTTAAACATTTGTAGGATTCATTTTTAATTCAACCCTGCAATTTGGTGCTGTGAGCACAGCTGCCTGTTTAGTTTATTCTTCTTCCCTCTGTTTTCTCTTTTACTGTCTTGTGTAGTTTCCCTTGTCTGTGAGGTTACAGAATCACAGAGTGTTAGGGGCTGGAAGGGACCCCGAAAGATCTTCTAGTCCAACCCCACTGCCAGAGCAGGGTCACCTAGAGCAGACCACATAGTTCATGTTAAATATCACTTAAAAGTTATATTTCCACCTCTGTGTTTGAGAGAAGCTGAAATAATATAATGGATGAAATTCAGCAGCAGCACAGAGGAGTGTAGAACCATTTCATTTAGTCTGCAGTGAAGTAGACCTTATCAGAGCCTCTTAAGAGTGGAAAAATACAAGGCATAACTCTGAAACCAGAGTTTAAATCAGAATCACTTGTAATAGGTCCTGAAAGAATATTTTTTGGCTTACATAAACCACATAGTTGTTAGTATTTGTAGAAGATAAACTACCATGTGGCATGGGATAGCAGAAAGTAACTGCAAGCATGTTAGTGTCTCCTTCCTCTGACACTGCATGTCCCACTCACTCTGTGACAACCAAGTGCACTCTCATCTCTTCAGAATCAAAAGGTAAAGAAAGCTTAGAGATTTCTGATAGAAACTAACTTACTGGGATCCTTTCTTCAATATTAAGCTCTCCTTTCTCTGGAGTTCCCAAAGAAGTTGCTCCAGCAGGGATGAAGTCACCATTGTTTGCACTGGGGAAGGAAAGCCTGGAAGCCACTGCAGAGCACCCTGCAGTGCACAAACCCCCATGGCTACTCTCCCCAGAACTTTAGTCAAGGTTTGGAATAGGCTCCCCAAGGGCAGTGGTGTGGTTCCCATCCCTGGAGGGCTTTAAAACCTGTGGAGATGTGGTGCTGAGGGACCTGGCAGTGCTGGAATAATGGTTGGACCTGATGGTCTTGGAGGTCTCTTCCAACCAAAACAATTCTGTGATTCTCTGATACTTAGAGTATCACAGAATCGTCAGGGTTAGAAGGGACCTCAAAGATCATCCAGTTCCAACTCCCATGCCATGGGCAGGGACACCTCACACTAGATGAGGTTGCTCATAACCCCATCCAGCCTGGCCTCCACCGCTTGATTCAGAGAAAGTTACAGTGTCTTCAAAATGTAAATCATTTCTAGAGGCAACCTTCAACCCAAGCTGTGAGGCAAAAAATGTTGGTGTTTTTTTTTTCCTAAAACAAAAAACAAACAAAAAAAGGAATCAAGGTAATAAACAGTAAGCAACCTAAAAATGTTTAATGTGGTGTTTGAGGTCTTGCTGATACAGAGAAGGCTTCANCTTCTGTGCTCCACAATCTCCCTGCAGGTGTTCAAGGCCAGGTTGGATGAGGCCTTGAGTGACCTGTGCTAGTGGGAGGTGTCCCTGCCTATGGCAGGAGGTTGGAACTAGATGATCTTTGAGGTCCCTTCCCACCCCACCATTCTATGATTCTATATCTTCTGCCCTTGACTTCTACAGAGAATAAGCAATCTTCATGCTTCTAATGGGACACCAGGGAATTTATCTTGGTCACAGTTATTAATAAAGGGAGTGCCACTCTAGGTCAGATTTCAAGTCTGGGGTCAGTTACTGCTGTGACTCAAGAACTGGCAAAGCAGAATATGACTGAGGAGTAGTGTGAGTAGCAGGAATCCACTGAGTAATGCTCGTCCTGCTCAGGTGTTTGTGAGTGTACCACTGGACTGTCTGCTTGAAAGACCTTTATCTCTCCTCCATGAATTTGTCTAAACTCTTCAGAACTCCTTTATGTCTTTCCCTTTCCCAGCATGCCAAGTCAAGAAGTTCCAGAATTTAAATAGCTGTGATGAGAAACAGCATTTTCTATTGTTAGCTGAAAACCTCCTGCCTGAGCATTTCATTTCCCCCTTTGAACAGTGAGTAACAGAGAATAATCATAACTTTTGAGATTTTACAGACACCTATTTTTCTGTCTCTCAGTGGCTTCTTTTTTTGGACTGTGGGGTCCCTGTCAGGGCTCAGAAGTCATCTTTTCACTGTTCTTAAAATTCTTTTGCAAACAGTAATTTAGAGAGAGATATATTTATATAAATGGCCATGCAGCTGCTGCCAAATGATGAACTGACTTAAAAAAATAATAGAGGAGATAAATGTAGCATAGGAGAGGCCTATAACAAAGGAGATCAATACACAAAAGACAGTTTCTAATATAGATTTTTATTCTTTGTGATAATATGTGATTTTCTAGCCCTTCAAGAAGGAACTTTCAGCTCTAAAGAAAGAACTGCTACTGCAAAAATGTTCCAGCACAAGTTTCCAGTGAAGTTTAATTAGATACAAACCCAGCAGATTGGTCCCCAGACCTGATGCTGCTTAAAATTATTCAAGGATGCACTTTTAATTAAGTTTAATTTGTAATAATTGTACTTAAATGCACGTTCTTAGAAATAAAGATTTTATGTGAAGAGAGGAACTGCACTGACTTGGGAGACAGAGTTTTTATTGTGAGAGCTCTGAATCTGGATGCCAGAGAAACTTTTTTTTTTAACTATTCAGACTATTAGACATTGGAATTAACTCCCAAGGGAGGTGTTGGATTCCCCTACATTAGACAGTTTCAAGGCTCAGCATGAGAGGGTTCTGGGCTGTCTCATTTAAACTACATTCTTACCCTGGAAGTTTGGACTAGAGGATCCCTGAGGTCCCTTCCAAGCTGGTATTCAATGAATATCTGAATCTAGGCTTGAGGCAAAAATTCAGAGCTAATTATGCAACAAAGTGCAGCAAAGGTTGCTTTAGTGTACAAAGAAAGTTACAAAAAGGGCCACGTTGTCAGTGATAAGTGTGAAGAAGGGGTAAGACCTATGGAGGATGTGAGGGAGGTATTTTATCTCTGGCCCAAGTTGGTGGAGAGGGAATTGTAAAGAGTTTTGTAGAAATGTGTAACTTCAGAAATATTTAATTTCCTGGGAGGTGACAGCATGACAAATACTTCTAAACATGCATTTGTGAAGTTAATTTGGTATTTCCTGCCTTGTTTGAAGGAGCCCTGGCAGAGATGATGGTTGAATACAAAGGACACAGCTAAAGGCAGAGGAGGAGCTGCTTGGCTGGATAATGGATTCTAATAAGAATTTACAGAATCACAGAATTAACCAGGTTGGAAAAGTCCTCTGAGATCAAGTCCAACCTATTACCCAGCACCATCTAATCAACTAAACCATGGCACTAAGTGCCTCATCCAATCTCTTTTTGAGCACCTCCAGGGATGGTGACTCCACCACCTCCCCAGGTAGCCCATTCCAATGCCAATCTCCCTTTCTGCCAGCAACTTCCTCCTAACATTCAGCCTAAACCTGCCCTGGCTCAGCTTGAGGCTGTGTCCTTTTGTTCTGTCACTGAATGTCTGGGAGAAGAGCCCAAACCCGCCTGGGTACAACTTCTTTTCAGGTAGCTGTAGAGAGCAATGAGGTCTGCCCTGAGCCTCCTCTTCTCCAGGCTGAACACCCCCAGCTCCCCCAGCTGCTCCTCACAAGGCTCTAGCCTTCTCACCAGCCTTGGTGCCCTTCTCTGGACACATTCAGATGTTAAAGAAGTTGGAGGGTGAAGGAAAGAGATGCACAAAGGTTTTTTAAGTGACTGGTGCCTTTAGATTTCTATGTTTGCAACCCCACCTCTCTAATCACACAGTCATCCTGAGCTGAAGTGGACACTAGGACCTGTTTTGCCCCATTGCTTAGGTAAAAACACTTCCCTCTCTTTATCATGGAGTTCTTGCTTTGGTATTATTTTGGGGCATGGTTTGGTAATTAATTTGGGTCTCATTTTTATATTTAGGTTTATTCTTGATTTATTGATGGTATGTCAGTTGGTGAGGTTTATCACAGAATCATAGAATGGTCTGGGTTGGAAGGGACCTCCAAAAGTCATCTAGTCCAACCTCCCCTGCAGTCAGCAGGGATATCCTCAACTCCATCAGGCTGCCCAGAGCCCTGTTGAGCCTCACTTTGTATATCCCCAGGGATGGGGCCCCAACTCATTTATTCTGTTTTATTAGTTTTCAAGCCTTAGCCTGCAACATTTAGACTACACAGGTGACTTTGTTGTGTTATTAAGGAGATCTTATTAATGTTTACAGCTGTCTGAAGGGTGGGTGTCAAGAAGATGGGGTCAGGCTCGTTTCAGTGGTGTCTTGTGATGGGATGAGAGGCAATGGCCACAAACTGGAACACAGGAAGCTCCACCTAAAGATAAGGAAAAACTTCTTCACTGTAAGGGTGTTGGAGCCTTGGATTGTGGAGTCTCCTTCTCTGGAGATTTTCCAGACCCACCTGGATGCATTCCTGTGTGACCTGCCCTAGGAGACCCTGCTCTGGCAGCAGGGGTTAGAATCAATGATCTCTAGAGGTCCCTTCAACCTCTGCCATTCTGTGATTCCATGGTATGGGTGATGGGAGGGATAGTCATATGTAGATAAATGAGGTGAGGTTTAATCTGTGCATGGCAATGGTTTGCCATCTTCCAACTGTGTTTATAGGGCCTAGAATTACCTTAATAATTGGGTGCTATGTTGTTCTTGAACTTACTGGTTAGATGAGGGTTGGGCTTGATGATCTTTGAAGTTTTTTTTCAAATGAAATGATTCTGTGATTTATTTCTGTCTTGTTTGTCACATTAGGACTCAACAACAGCTCAGGCTGGGCTCTTGTGGAACTCTTATGAGAATAAAGTAGCTGTGCAGTAAAGTAGACTGGATCTTAGGAAGAAGTTCTTCAGTATGACAGTGGTGAAACTCTGGAATAGGCTGCTCAGGGAAGTTGTGGATGCTTCTTCCTTGAGGGTGTTGAAGGCCAGGATGGATGACACCTTAAGCAGGCAAATCTGCTTGAGAGGTGTCCCTGCCCGTGGCAGGAAGGTTGGAGTAAATGATCTCTAAGGTCCCTTCCAACCTGAGCCACTCTAGGATTCTCTGAAAGTAAATCAGTGAACTGCATGAGCTGAGGCAGACTTTGGTGCTTGTCACAATTAAACTAACGAGGAGGTAGAGAGCAGAACTTGGAATGCCTGCTTGGATTTGTGTAAGTTGCAGTAGAAAGTAAGTTTTTGTCTTTCGAGTTTTCTTTGGGTAAACATTTAGGCAACAGTAATTCTGCTGCTGTTGCATTCATCATGAGGCAGGAAGTTGCTGAAGGTAGTTTTGAAAGCCCTTTATGTTTTCCAGTGCTTGGATTATTTTTTCCTTTTCCCAGTTAGACCATGGATGTTAGGAGGAAGTTCTTTACAGTGAGGCTGGTGAGACACTGGCACAGGTTGCCCAGGGGGGTTGTGGCTGCTCCCTCCCTGGAGGGGTTCAAGGCCAGGGTGGATGAGGCCTTGAGTGACCTGTGCTAGTGGGAGGTGTCCCTGCCTATGGCAGGGGGTTGGAACTGGATGATCCTTGAGGTCCCTTCCAACCTTACCATTCTATGATTCTATGGCTCTATGGATAATGGAATTAGAGGGGTACCATAGCTTTAAAGCAAGGATGAGTTGGAGTGCTAATTGTGGAAGGGTTATGGTTATATAAGGAGATGTGTTGTTGTATGTCAGATGTAGGTTGAAGATTGTTAGAAAAGGAAGATGACAGAATAGCTGAATATATAATTATAGGGGGGGGAAAAAACCCCACCTCTTGGCCACATCTTTGGGGGAGTCTGAGGTAATGAAAGAAGTAAAAATATAGCATGCTCACCCTTTTGGTGGATGCTTTACTGAAATAGGATGTTGGCAGTTTTCTACTAAAAAAGGTAGTTCAGTGAGGAAATTCAACTCTGGAGGGAAAGTTTTCAATTGTTTTACTTTGAAGAAGACAATGAGAAGAAAATAAGGAACCTTAACTTTGTTATTTGTGTTTACCAATGTGATTGTGTAGTCAGCTGGAATGCTGTTGGATTAGTGTTTAATGTAGTTGGCTACTCAGAATTGAAAAGCATTTGTAAGTGGGGCTGGGATGCTGCCTGTTGTTTCCCTGTATCACAAAATCCCAGAAGTTTAGGGGCTAGAAGGGACCTGGAAAGCTCCTCCAGTCTTGCCAGAGCAGGATCACCTAGACCAGATGACACAGAAACACACCCAGGCTAGTTTTGAATATCTCCATAGAGGGAGAATCCACAAACCCCTGGGCAGCCTGTTCCAGTGTTCTGTCACCCTCAGACTGTCTGGTGCACTGGAATTAGAATCACAGAATGACAGAATGGTCTGAGTTGGAACTGACCTCCAAAGGTAATCTAGTCCAATCCCCACTGCAGTCAGCAGGGGCATCCTCAGCTAGACCAGGTTGCCCAGAGTAATAAAGCCAGGATGGGAAAGAACAGAGTTATTCTGACCAGGGTCATGGTAGTGGAAGAATCCTGGCATTAGGGACAGGATGAGAAGAAATGGCCTGAACTTGTGCTATGTTAATGTGGGTGTCCTTCAAAACCCTGTGTGGGCTTTGTTTCACTTGACACAGAACCTTCTGCCTTTAGTGCTTTATCTGCCGAAGTGAGAGGCTGCAGCAGCAATCTCTACAGACACTGGACACTCCTTTCTGACATATTGCCAGCTCAGATGGGGGTTAGCTGCTCTGGCATCTTCCTGAAATCCAAGGAACCTTCTATCCCTGAGGGAGTCTCACAGCTATACCCAGGAAAGGAGATCAGGGAACTTCTAGGTGAATCAAGAAACCAGACCTTTCTGCAGGCATCCAATGAGCCTGAGCTCGTGTAGAAAGGAAACCTGACTTAGATCTTGGTGAAGGATGCCTTGGAGAGCAACACATCTGCAGCACTGAGGCAGTGTAGGGAATAAGCTTATGCAGAGGCATAGAATTTTCATTGGTCATTGCTTTTCCTCTTCCTTGTCAGTAGATGAAACAGGATCAGGTGGAAATATCCATTGAAAGATGTACCAGAAATGCTTCAGAGAGATATGAATGCCCCTTCTTGCAAACAAGCTGCTATCTAATGAGGGCTTGAGTACTCTCAGAATCACAGGATGATAGTAAATCACACAAGTCGGTTTTGAGTGACTCCAGAGGAGACTCCTCAGCCTCTCTGGACAGCCTGTTCCAGTGCTCTGCCACCCTCAAAGTAAAGATTTTCTCTTTTTATTTATGTGGCACCTGCTGTGTTCCATTTTGTGTCCATTGCCACTCTCTGACCAGTGCAGAGTGTAGGGCAGGCATTCAGACTTCTGGCTCTGGAGCTTCCTCTAGGACTGCAATGGGAGTGGATAGGTGCTCTGGCAAAGCTTTGGATGGAGAATGTCTTCCTAAGGTGTTGCTTTAGTTTATGAGTTTCTAAAGATAATCCAGACACTGGAGGAGATCTCTTGTAAAGGCAGTTGTAAGCAGAAAAGGGACTTCTCATCCTCCTCTTCTTTCTTACTCTTCCTCTCTGTCATCAGCTGATATAGAATAATAATAAAAACCCCAATCCAACCCAAACCAAGGAAAAGAATTGATCTCACATTGTATTTAATAAAAGCACGAAGATGCTGAGAGGGCT
>VWYK01004205.1:556-16623 GCA_013399775.1 Semnornis frantzii
TGAAGGGACTGGAGAATAAATCTCATAAGGAGTGACTGAAGGAGCTGAGGATGGTTAGTGTGAAAAAGAGGAGACAAAGGGGAGACATCACGGCTGTCTATAGCTACCTGAAAGATGTTGTAGAGAGACTGCTGCTGGGCTCTTCTCACAGGTAAGTGATAGAACAAAAGGGAATGGCCTCAAGCTGCGACTGGGTAGGTTTAGACTGGATATTAGGAAACATTTTTTTCCCAGCAAGAGTGGTCAGGCATTGGAATGTGCTGCCCAGGGAAGTGGTGAAGTCACCAACCCTGGATGTGTTTAAAAGCCATTTGGACGTGGTGCTTATGGGTATGGTTTAGGATGAAGCTTGCAGAGTAGGGATATGGTTGGGCTTGGTGATCCTGAGGGGTTTTTCCAACTGGAACGTTTCTGTGATTCTGGGATAACTACACTGTACTCTTGTGTCCTTCAGGATACAGAACACACTATAGAGAAGAAAGCAGGCACAATTTGTTATCAGTTCTAGACCCAAGAGCAGAAATAATGTGCACACAATATCGTGGCAAAGCTAATGGGACCCAGTCTGTCAGCAGGGAATCCTCTTCTCGGGCTGTGAGGCCACTTGCAGCAGGACTGCCCTGGGGATCTGCGGCCAGAGGGGAGCAGTGTGGTGCTGTTAACAGCAGTGCTTGGTGTGTGACCACTCACAGAAACACTGCTGTGCCAAGCTGGGTAAGGAAACATTCTGATACTGGCTCTTCTGATACTAGTTACAAGGATTTACAGGCTCCTTCTCCTGACAGTTGTTGTTCTCAGCTAGTGCTAAGGCCAGCATTAGGAAGATTGTGCCCTTAGGTCTTAATCTCAACAGGCCGAGTCCTCTGCATCTCTTTGGCTTATTTTAAATACCTCATTGTCTTGTGTTCTAAGTATCACAGACTTAAACAAGCTTTCTGAGAACTGGCAAGAATGACTCAGAAAGCTGAGCAGAAAGCCAGTGGTGACAATAATGAAAACTTTCTATGTACTTTCTTTCACAGGCTGTGATTTCAAGGCCTTCAGGCTACAGGTCCAATATCTTCTTCCAAACAGAAAACTTTTCAGAGCTTTCCCACCTGACCTGGCTCTTCAGGTAAGACTCTGCATGACTCTACAGCCATTTTCTACCAAATCAGATGAGATTTTTCATAAAGCTCACTGCATGTGAAAGTTTAATTTGTTTCAAAAATCGAAACAGCAGCAAATTTGAGGTCACTGTTAAAAAAAAAAAAACAACCACAAAACCAACCAAAAAAACAATGGCCTTTTTTTGGTTTAATCTAGTTCTAGTTCTAGACTGCAGCTACCCCACAAAAGTGATCTGAAACGATGAACCACTGTACCGTGTGCAGTTCTGGAGCCCCCAGTATAGGAAGGACATGGAACTGTTGGAGTGGGTCCAGAGGCCACAAAGATGCTCAGAGAGCTGCAGCAGCTCTGCTATAAGGACAGGTGGAGAGAGTTGGGGCTCTGCAGCCTGGAGAAGAGAAGGCTTCCAGGAGACCCTGGAGTGGCCTTCCAGTATCTGAAGGGGGCTACAAGAAGGCTGGGGAGGGACTATTGACAAGGNATTCTGTGCTCCACAACCTCCCTGGTGGTGTTCAGCACCAGGTTGGACAAGGCCGGGTCTAGTGGGAGGTATGGCAGGGGGTTGGAACTAGATGATCTTTGAGGTCACTTCCAACCTTACCATTCTATGATTCTGTGAACCAAAGCAGCTGGAATAGTGTGGTAGGACAAAGCAGAGCCTTACCTAAGGACTGGAAGAAGGCTGCGTAACGGCATTCGTAAAGAGAGAAGAGATACTGTCGGACAGCTGGCAAACTGTGCAGCACTTCCAGAATCTCTGCTCCCTTAATAACCTGAAAGCAAGCAAACATGTTTGGGTACCATCACTCTCAGCCTGGAGATGAAGAGGTTAAAGAAGATCTGTGTCCCAGGTGTTCCCATCTGCTTTGCTTACCTTTTCCCGAAGGTCAGGCCTGTCCAGCGCAATCATACTGACATAGACAGTGTATGTTACAAATGTTTTGTAATCCATCAGTTCATAGGATGTAAACGTTGAAACTGTATCAAGGAAGAGCTCTGCAGCTTGCTTGAAATCTCGAATTGCTACACAGTAAAGGCCTTGGTACACTTTGAGTCGATTTCGCCTGTCCCAGTCTCCCCCTTCTTCTATTAGGCTTAAAATAGAAAAAAAAAAAAAAACCAACTTATTAAAATGCACTATCTAGTAAACAAATGCAGTAAATCCACTGATATTATGTAATTAAAGCATCACAGAATCATTAAGGCTGGAAAAGATCTCTAAGATCTGGAGTTGTTCAGTCTGGAGGAGGCTGAAGGAAGACTTTATCACTCTTAACTGTCTGAAAGCAGGTTGGAGTGAAGAGGGTGCCAGCCTCTTTTCCTTGACAGCAAGTGACAGGACTACAAGAAACAGTTTCAAGCTATGCCAAGGGAGGTTTAGGTTGGATAATAGGAAACATTTCTTCTACTGAAAGGATTCTCAAATATTAGAATGGTCTGCCTAGGGGAGCAGTGGAGTCACCATCCCTGGAGGTGTTTAAGCTGTGCGTGGACCTTAGCACTTAGGGAGTTGGTTTAGTGTTGACCTTTCAGTGCTGGGTCAAAGGCTGGGCTGCATGGTCTGGAGGTCTCCTCCAACTAGATATATTCTGTCATTTTGTGATTAAGTCCAACAGTCACATCCTGAAGTGCCACGTCAAGAAAGAATAGCTTGTTTTACGCTACAGTCCACACCTGTCAGCGACAGGAAGGGGGCTTCCTTGGGACAGGAGAGGCCAGATGCTTGCACAGTGAAAGTTTCAACTGAAAGGAAAAGTTTACAGCCCCTAAAGTTACAAAAACAGTCTTCTGAGATGTGCAGGTAAAACAATAGTCAGCCTCAGCTATAGCAACATATTCTGTGCTGCTAAGATAGTAGCTGTCCAACTAGCAGCACAGAAAAATTTAGAAGTTGCCCCTTTTCAGGAATCACATTAACACAAAATTGACGTGGCTGTAAGCAGGAGCAAAGGCTGAGATGTCTGCTTAGAAGGCAACACAAAAAATCACTGCTGAAAGAACACAATAACTGGGAGGACTTTGGTGCCTCATGGCACCAGGAAAGACTGGAATTCACAGCTTGCTACAGGAACCACTGAAGTTCAGAATGTTGGGGGCACAAAGACACTGAAGCCAGCAGTGGAAACTGAAGGACAGCTGCATCAAAGCACACTGTGCTCACACAGCTCTTGCCTCCACAAGAAAAGCTGACACTTCCTGGAGCCAGCCGGGTGGCACCGGAAGCAGCTGGATTCAGCTGGCAATCCTGCACTGCGCTTTATTGTACTATCCCTTTACACCCAAAACCGTCTTCCAACGGTGACAGAATACAAAGTGGGAGCAGGGGGCAGGCGACTATATTAAAATCAGGTCAGCTGCTAGAAAATAGCTGACAAAGTATTAACTTGTTTTTCTCCTCCCAATGCCAGCCTCTATCATTCAGCGATTCCTCCTCAAAAATAAAAAACCAAGCCAGGACTATGAAGCCCTCTAGCACAGGGTAACACTCACCCACTCCTCTGTGATTGTTTTGCAATCAAGTCTTAGTAACTTCTCGACAGCAAGGTATCTATCTTCCATTTCCTTCGCTATGGTTTGTCTGCAAAGGGCTTTACTTGCACTCAACCCAGTAAAAAAACAGTAAAAATCCAGGCAAAAAGCAGTACCTTTTTGCCTTCTCAATGTTGCGTGTGATGAGGTCGTTGTCCATGTAAAACAAGCCAATCCTCAGAAGATAGAAGACAATATCCAGACGATGACCCAGTGCCACAGTTTTGTCGTAAGTCTTGCGGAAGGCAGTCAGAGCTCCCTCCTAAGAAGAGAGGATTTTCTACTGTATGAACGTTAGAAGCCCCGGAACATTTACAGAGCGTGTGCTGTAAGTATACTCATCCTCTGCTGACAGTCCTGACTTTCTTATTTTCCCACAGAACTTTAACATTATGCATTCCAAACAGTCTTAAAGAAGCAAAGTTTAAAGCAAGTCAAAAGAGCTGATCCTCCAATTTTTCTTAAAATCTAAGGACTCTGCAAATCTATTCTGTAACGTGAAATTAAGCTGGACTAGGTAAACACCTTAGAAAAGTCTAAAGTGGTAATGAAAGCAAAAAATAATACCTGGAAATGTTAAGGAAAACAAATGGAAAAGAATTTTCCTTCGCAAGGAAAAAAATGTTTTGTTTCAAGGGCTATATCTTTGGCTTTTTCTGGACAACCTAAACTTAAGTAACACCCTCCCTTATCTCCCACCCATCTCCAAGTTGTGCCAAAGAGAAGATGCACTGCAAGTCTCCCAGTGTCTCTGGAACCTGAGAGCGGAGGTTCCAGCGTTTTCAATGTGAGCCCATAAAGCCTCTGCCAACCCACCTTGTCCCCAATCCTGCACAGGTACTCAGCTTTGGCCATCATAGCATCTCGGATTTCACTCTCCCCCAAGATCTTTTCGGCATCTTCTAACTCGTTGTCAAGTCGTTTCAACTCCTCCTCATTAGCTTTCTTCATTTTGTTCAGCAGATCTGTGTCTATCTGCCATTCCAGAGACTTGCAGAGTGCTTCATAATATGGAGCCATATCTGAAGGAAAAGCAGAAAGCCTTTCGCTGTTAATTGCTGCAGCAAGCGTGTACGTTTCTAGCAGAGCACTGCACAACTGACTGTCACTGCCACCTACATCTCTTCTACACTCAGGTACCTCTTAAACCCAGACACGACAGAGACAGTGGGACGGTGACTTCTTTTCGCTGGCTCTCTCCTATTGTTGCTTTCTTTACACCTCTCACACTTGCACTTGTGTGCTGGTTTGAGGCTAATTGGAATATTTTAATGAAAAGAAATAGATTATAGGCTGTGAAAAGCAAACACTGGTGATGTCTATTTCACTCACAGGCTTGCTGAGATGCGTAAGAACAAGGACACAGACAGAGATAACAGAGAGAGAGTGTGTCAGTCTCTCTGGCTGTTGGTGTCTTCTGCTTTTGGTCTCTCTGCTGAGTAACCCAACTAACCACTCTGCTTCCAACTCCCTTGGCTGATCTTCCAAACTCACCTTGCATGTAAGCTAAACCCTGGGGTAAGGCAGAGGGGTGGGAAGAAGGTGGAAGGGTGGTTGGGAGCTCCTCCTGGGGACTCTGATTTCTGGGAGGGGGACTGTGTTTCTGTATAAACTTTAACTTGTATATGTCTGTAACTATTCCTGTCTATTGTGTCTATCTCTGCTTGTACATCGTGCTAAGCTGTAAATAGAGCTTCAGTCCTTGACTTCCAGCTGGCTGAGTCTAGTTTTGGGGGGGGCAGGTAGCTCCAAAACCATCACAACTTGCCTTACTATCTACCTGACTCCCTAGCACAGTAGACCCGAGTACTCAACCAATGTCTTTTAAAACACCAGCACATAGCCAAATCCAAGGGACAGGGTAGCTCCAAACCCCCATCCCTCCTCCCCTGCCCTCCCATCCTCGTTGCTCTCACATCTTCTATGCCCCAGGGACCAATTAGGAGCATGACCGAACTGAGGATGTTCCCCACTCGCTGCGGTGAGTGTGGGGCTAGATGACCTTTAGAGATCCCTTCCAACTCAAAACATTCAAAGGTTCTATGCCTGATGCTCTCCAGCTGAGAAACGTGCGAACAGCCCTAAACACACCCTGGGACAGAGGAAGAGACAGTCAGACCGGCTCCTCGCCTACGCCCGCCTGCCTCTGGGCAGACGCCGAGACCGAAAGAGAGCCGCCCCAGCCCCACGGGAGGAGCAGGCAGCAGCGCACAGCAGGCCTCACTCACTGTGGAGCCGCACGGCCGCCATCAGCTCGTCGCGCGCGGCGGTGTCCGGCGCGCGGGGCCGCAGGCTGAGAAGGAAGCGCAGCTGGGCGATGCGGAGGTCGGGGTTCTTGGGCAGCCCCTCCTCCTCCAGGTTCTCCAGCGGCATGGCGGCGAGACACGACCAGACGGCTCGGCTCCGGGAGGCTGCGGGCGGGCGGCTGCGGGCAGGCGGCGCGGCCCAGTGACTCAGCCGCGACGGGCGGAAACGGCGGCGCACTTCCGCCTGACAGCGCCCCCTGCCGGACCGGAGGCCTACGGGCGTTGGAGAGTGTGCGCATGCGCGGACCGATGCCTGCGCTTCCGTGCGGGGGTGTGCCTCGAGGCTGCGCGTCAGCGGTGCGGCCTATAGGAGGCGTGAGCGCGCAGAGGCAGGAGTGGTGCAGCGATGGTTGTGCGGGATGCGGGCACCCGGGGCTGGGCAGGAGCGCGCCGCTGCTGCCCCTGCCCCCGCCTCTGCCCCCGCCTCTGCCCCCGCCTCTGCTCAGTGTGAGCTGTAGGGGCTGGCCCTGCGCCGGCTGTACAGGTTGCAGGCGCCCGGTGCGCTCTATAAGGGCTGCAGTGGCACTGGCCACAGGCTGTGCGTTAAGGGCTGTGCTGTAGGGGGATTGCACGCAAAGTCTATAGCGGGTACCGATGCAGGGCAGGCAGGGCAGCAGCTCGGCAGCGCTGCGATGACTCCGCCGTGTAGCGCCGCCGTGCGCCATCGCCCTCCCTCGTCCCCGGTTTTCTCGGCTCTTGCTGGATGGCTTCTTAGGTGCTCGGTGCTTTGGGCACAAGGAGAGAGGGACTTGAAAAGGTGTCTTGGCATTTGGTGTGGAAGAAAATTGTTTTAAGGTGTGTAGCCTTTGTAGTTGCGGAAAGAACCTGGGATGCATGCCTGTGGCTAAAAAATACCAAAAAAACCCAAAAAAGACAAAGAGAAGGAACTTGAAACCTTCGTGTTTTGATTGCATCTCGTTCAGAATCACAGAATGTGCATTTGGGTGGAAGAAGCTTCAAGGTCATGCAGTCCAGTCTGAAGGGTCAGCACTAAACCATGTCCCTAAGCACTAGGTTCACACACTGAACACCTCAGGGATGCCCATTCCACCACTGCCCTGAGCAGACCATTCTAATGTTTGAGATCCCTTTCAGTGAAGAAACACTTCTTAATATCTAGCCTAAACCTCTCCTGCAGGAGCTTGTATCCATTTCCTATAGTCTTGTTGCCACCAAAGAGAAGAGGTTGCCCCCCACCCCCCCTTCACTCCAACCTCCCTTCAGGTCGTTGTAGAGAGCAATAAGGTCTCTGGTCGGCCTCCTCTTCTCCAGACTGAACAACCTCAGCTCTCTCAGCCACTCCTCACAGGACATGTGCTGTAGGCTCTTCCTGAGCCTCATTGCCTGATAGCAGCTAAGATGCCATAAGCCCTCTTGGCCGTCTGGGCACACTGCTGACCCATAATCAGTCGACTATCAACCAGTGCCCCTAGCTCCGTCTCTGAGTTGCAGTTTATATGTGTTGAAAGGGGAGCATTGCCCCTGGCTCATATTCTCACATACTTTTTAATTAACATTTCTCCATCTCTCTATAATAAATATCTTGGTTTTGCCTTTTCTGATCTTGTAGAATCATTTTAGGTTGGAAAAGACCTTTGAGATCGTTGAGTCCAACTGTTAACCCAGCACTGCCATCTCACCACTAAACCATGTCCCTAAGTGCCACATCTTTTTATATTCCTCCTGGGTGATGATGACCCCACCTGAGCAGCCTGTTGCAGAGTTTAGCAATGCATTTGGTGAAAACATTTTTCCTGATGTCCAACCTAAACCTCCCCTGGTGCAACTGAGGGCTGTTTTCTCTTGCATATTGCTTGTTACTTGGGTGAAGATACTGACCCCAACCTGCTTCTGACCTCCTTTCACATAGTTGAAGAGAGCAAGAAAGTCTCCCCTTGAGCCTCTTTGCTGGCACCAGGGGATGGAATGTATTTCTGGCAAATGCCCTCCCTCTCCCTTGGAAGATGGTGAGCCGGAGTGGCTGGCACTGATGTTGAGTGGCCCCTGTGGCTCACCCTAATCCATCAGCCTTGCTCCTGCCTCACTGCCCCCACCTGCCTACAGATTGTCTGTGCCAAATCTGGTAGATGTGACATATGGGCACAGCATCATGTGTGTCTTCATGAATATCCAGATGCTCCTGATTTTAGACCATGTCTTTAGCTGGAACTGCATTTCTGACAACGCTTCTTGCCTGTACCTCTGTTTTGGAGCTGGATGCTTTTGCCTAGGTCATAGGAGAAACTGTTCCCCTGACTGCTTTGGCACAGTATATTCCTGAGATTGGCTTCTTGATATTGGGAGTGAATTATTTAGAAGTTTGCTGCAAGGAACTGTCCTTTGCTGCATTTTTGATAAGTGCTAATATTTGTTACATTCATCAGTCACCAGCTTGTAGTTCTTGTCTGGGAGTAAAATAAGGGAGGATCTGAGTTTCAGCTTGGGCAGCTCCTTTGTTTCTTTATGAGCAGGAATTTTTTCCCCCTCTGTTTCTGTGTTGGTTTTTGCTTTGTTTTGTTTTTTTCTTTTTTTGAGTCACAATAACTTTTGTATTGATTGCACATCAAGGAATTGTTTTGATGCTTTCCAGAGACCTGCACGTAGATCTTTTGCAGCAGTGTTTATGTGATTTGCCTGTTGACCTTTGCATTTGCTCAGAGACCTATTAGTTAGGTTTTGAGTTGGCTGGGTTTGGACTTTTTCATGTGTTTGGGTTGGGTGTTTTTTTTTTTTTTTAATGACAGACACTTTTAAGCCTCTTGCTTATTTTTCTTTTGAATCTTGTCCCCAGCTATGTTTCCTGGGCAGTGTGCTCGGACCTGCTGTTTATTCTTAGCGTGCCTTGTTTAGGAAGAAAAAGGATGCTTGGTTTTGTTTCTGCTAAGTAAGGCTGATCTTTCACACACTGAGGCACTGCACACATGGGTGAGTGTTACTCCTGTGAGCAGCCAAGCTAGGATTAGCTCACAAAAACTGAAGAACAAAAATAAATGCAGCCAGCTCCAATGCCCAGTTACTGCAGCCAGTCTCTCTAGTGCTGGCAGGAAGGTGGGAGGTGCGTGCAGCTGCCTTGTAAGAAGATAACCTGGCTGTCACCTTAGCTTTTTTTCCCTAATCCCTGACAAAGATTAGTTTGCAGCCACAGCTGGAGACCTGCCTGCCTTCCAAAATTCATGTCATTCCTAACTATTGTATCTCTGGCCACTCTCACTGTCGCTGGAAATACACATGTCCTGCCGACGGTACTGTGCTTTTGGCGTCTGCAGACAGGCTGAGAGAGTTGGGGTTCTGCAGCCTGGAGAAGAGAAGGCTTCCAGGAAACCTTGTAGTAGCTTTCCAGTATCCGAAGGGGGCTACAGGAAGGCTGGGGAGGGACTATTGACAAGGTCTTGCAATGGCAGGACAAGGGGCAATGGGATTAAAGTGGCAGAGGGGAGATTGAAACTGGATGTTAGGAGGAAGTTCTTTGCAGCGAGGGTGGAGAGACACTGGCACAGGTTGCCTGGGGAGGTTGTGGAGCACAGAATCACCCAACGTGATCTTTTGGGTATTTCTGTCCTCCACAACCACCCCGGAGGTGTTCAAGGCCAGGTTGGAGGAGGCCTTGAGTGACCTGTACTAGTGGGAGGTGTCCCTGCCTATGGCAGGGAGTTGGAAGTAGATGATCTTTGAGGTCTTTTCCAACCTTACCATTCTATGGTTCACTGGGGCAGTGAAAGCCACTGTTCCATTATGTACTGTGGGAGAAAAAGTTTTTCATTTTCCCATTTCTGGACTTGCCACATTTTAATTGGTCCCTCAGATAAATTGCAAGGTGTGGGAAGAGTAAAGGAGATGAGTTTTAATTTTCCTGGGTTTAGTTTTTGCCAAAGTGCTGTGTTTTGCTTTGTGAGCATACAGAAATACTAGTTAATAATAATTTTAAAAAATCTTAACATTTATTGTCTGTAAACATTTGTCTGCATTTTCTTATTTATGCATATTTAAGCACTAGCTGGGAGCAGTGGATCTGGCTGTGTGCATGTGATGTGGCAGGAGATTCAGGCAGAGTATTTGTATCTCAAATATTTATATGAAGAAAGGTGACTGCAATTCTCATGTGGTCTTGCTGCATTCAAAGGGATCCAAATGAACAAATATTGGGTTTTTTTGTTTTTTTTTTTCCTTTACCAAAATGGACTTCAGATGATCATCTGCTCTTGTCAGACCCCATCTGGAGTCCTGTGTACAGTTCTGGAGCCCCCAGCACAGGAAGGACATGGAAGTGTTGGAGCAGGTCCAGAGGAGACCACAAAGATGCTCAGAGGGCTGCAGCAGCTCTGCTGTGAGGACAGGCTGAGAGAGTTGGGGCTCTGCAGCCTGCAGAAGAGAAGGCTTCCAGGAGACCTTAGAGTAGCCTTCCAGTAGCTGAAGGGGACCACAGGAAGTCTGGGGAGGGACTATTGACAAGGTCTTGTAATGACAGGGCAAGGAGCAATGGGTTTAAACTGGCAGAGGGGAGATTGAAAGTGGATGTTAGGAGGAAGTTGTTTGCAGTGAGGGTGGTGAGACACTGTCACAGGTTGCCCAGGGAGGTTGTGCTCAAGGCCAGGTTGGATGTGGCCTGAGTGACCTGTACTAGTGGGAGGTGTCCCTGCCTATGGCAGGGGGTTGGAACTGGATGAGCTTTGAGGTCCCTTCTAACCTTGCCATTCTATGATTCTATGGTTCTATGATTTCCTTCTCTCCAAGATAGGAGAGAAGGCAGGGCTGCCAGGAGCCGTGTGGTGGCTCACTAGCCACTCCAGTGATGCTCTTTCTGAAAGAGTGGCAGTATGGAGATGCTGCAGGTTGCTTAAAGAGCACAACGCTGCTTGTCCAGCTGAAAGTGGGAGCCAGCCCCTTTTGCAGGAGCGCCCCAGCACGTCCTTATGGCTCTGCACTTGCAGAGCACTAATCCTGCCTACCTTCTTGCTTGCACCAACCCCAGTAGTGACTCTTGTGGCATTCAGGGCCTCCAAGGAGGTATCTTCTGCTTGGTGGTGATTTGGAGGAGGACAGGTTCGCCAACCCCCTTAGCTGTGCAGTTAAGCTTAAAAATAGCAAAATATAGTGGTATTTGCCACTGGCTTTCCAGGTTGGTATAGTAGCATTCGCCTGTTCTGCAGCTGATGTCTGGGCTCCTCTCACAGGCAGTGGGCATCTGCCATCCACTCATTAAATCAAGGTATATGGTAGCACTCTGGTGTCTGAGAGGAACAGACATGGTGACTTTTCCTCCCTGTGGCAGAGGCTTCCCTCTCCCTAGGCATTGAAGATATTGCTCTTCCCCCAGTGATGCTCATACCCATGAAGAGGTTTGCTTCCTCTGTGCAGTTCCCAGGTGGGCATGTCTGGCATGGTCAGTACCCCATACAGTCACAGGTCACTACAGGGTCACAGAAACATTTAGGATGGAAAAAACCTTTAAGATCATTGAGTCCAAATAATAACTCACCACTGCCAAGTCACCACTAAACCGTGTCCCTAAGTGCCACACCCACAAATTTTTTAAATGCCTCCAGGAATGGTGACCCTACCATTTTCCTAAAGCAGCCTCTTCCAGGGCTTAACAACCCTTTTGGTGAAGACATTTTCCCTAAAGTCCAACCTAAACCTCTCCTGATGCAATTCGAGGCATTCAAATGCTTATTACTTGAAGAGACCAACCCCCAGCTGCCTCCAACCTCCTTTCAGGTAGTTGTAGAGTGAGGAGAAGGTCTCCCTGAGCCTCCTTTTCTCCAGGCTAAACCACCCCAGTTCCCTCAGCCACTTCTCAGAAGACTCGTGTGCTCCAGATCCTTTGCCATTGCAGGCAGCCCACGTAGTGCCACCCTCTCATCATTTTTGTAGCTGCGGGAGGCCACAGGCACAGATGCAGACACAGATCGGTTCCTCCCTCAGTAACAGCTGTTAATAAATGCCACCCAAAGCACGGCAGCTCCTCGTGCCCTCTGTGAAGCTGCTCCCTGTCGCGTCCTGGCCAGCCCTTCACTCTCAGAGGCGTGCGCGGACTACCCCAGTGCCCAGTGGTGCCCATCAGCTGCAGCGTGCCTGGCTGGCGCTGAGCTACCACAAGGTGGCAGTGTTTCAGAGCAGTAACTGCGCTGAGTACCTGCTCTGTGCTTGCCTTGCTGGTCGTGGTCTGTTTGCGTTTTTCAGTGTGCCCAACCTACAGAGTGAAGCTCCACCGTCACTAAACGCCAGCTGAAAACTCAGGGGACAACCAGCCTTCTGCATGGGTGTAGTTCTACATGTCCCACTCACCAGCCACTGCCTGGTGTCCAGGTGGGTGCCGCCTTGCTGCCCACAGGGAGCCTCCTGCTGTGGCAGTGTCAGGATTTGGGCATTTTGCTGACAGGTGTAGTCAGTGCAGCCAGGGACTCCAGATGCCACTGCTGCCTCTGCTCATCCAGCCCCTCTGGGTGTGGGGGCCCTCTCTGCCTGCAAAAGGAAAAGCTCACATCACCCCAGGGGACAGAATTACTCTGCTTTCTTCTCCAACGGGGTCCTGTGGCACCAGCTGGCTTCCCTGGGCTTCAGAGACAAGGACTGCCCTGGCACTGTGAGCATCCTCTGCTAGCAAATCCGGGTCTATGCCAGGGTCCTGGATTAGACCCAAGTGTTGCTGAATGTCTTTGCCCTCGCATTACGAAAGATATGAAGGGTCTTGGAAGCTGTTTGGCATGTCCATGCTGTAATGAAGAGCTCTGTGCACAGCCATCACACTGTGAGCTGCAGGCTCACCTCAGTCATACCAATTATGCTTTCTTAGCTTCCCGTGATCTTCAGACACCTC
This sequence comes from Semnornis frantzii, assembly GCA_013399775.1. Taxonomy (NCBI): domain Eukaryota; kingdom Metazoa; phylum Chordata; class Aves; order Piciformes; family Ramphastidae; genus Semnornis; species Semnornis frantzii. Next base: position 13,319 of record VWYK01004205.1, read on the forward strand.
CAAGGCCAATGCATTCGTTTCATTTGCAGGGCTGTTTTAACTTAATTTTGGGAAAGATGGCAGTTGAGACACCTCTGGCTTCATTCTTCATCCTTCAGTAGTGGAAGTGTTGACAGCAATAGTCACAGCCGTGCTCTGCAAACCGACAGGTGTTAGAGTTCTTCTGAACAAGCTCCTAGAAGTTATCTGTTTTCCAATGTAATTATTGTTGGCCCAGACATGGCTCTCATCTCTGTGAGTCTGGCTCTCAGAAACCACAGGCTGTATGAGGAAGGAGTGAAAGGCACAGGGTCAAGCCCTCTGCCAGCACAGCTCTCCTGGCTGGCTGGCATTAGGCAGGTCCTGGCACAAGTGCAAGAACACTTAGAAAATGCCCTTGGAGTGTATTTTGCATCTCTTTATTTCCTTGAAGTTATTTTGTCACTCTCTCTATATTACTAATTGCCTCTGATCAGCCAAGTACCTGTTTGGCAGCACTCAATGTCCTTTATTTATTTGTATGCTTATTTTCAAATCAATACATTCCTCCCTGTCAGGATGCTCTGAAGGACAATGATTCACACAGTCCTCAAAATAAGTCTTTTGCAGCATTAAAGTCTGTTATCAGAGTGTTCCAACAAGCAGCCATGTTAGGGGGAATTTATTACCTGGGAAGACAGGATGAGACCACATCATTAATTAGAGATCTGAAAATCCATTAATCTTTAATGGCCATGAGGAATCAAACTGGCAGGTGGGGATGGGATGGTGAAGGGAGCCTCTTCCTTCACTCCATACCTGCAGCAGCTCTGGCAGGAGGGAGGGTGATGGCATGCAGATGCCCTAGGATGTGCTGCAGCTTCAGGAGATCTTGGGAGGAAAGATCTTTCTGAGCAGATGAGAACCCATGTGTTTGGTGCCATGAAAGCATACAGGGGGAGGCAGCTCCTGGTGAAATGGCTGTAACAGGGAGTGGGAGAGAGCACTCCTGGCCTGGGGAGGTGAAGTTCTGCACCACATCTGCCCCCATTATCAAGCCAAGATGTTTGTGGTGATGTGTGGGTCCACACACACACACAAACGATTTGTGCTTGAAGCTTTTGGTTTAGGTCCTGTTTTCCAGCCTACCTGTTTTTAATGCAGAGTGATGGATGCAGACGCTGAATGCTCTGTACAAAACGGTAGCCTGTGAGGCTGAATTGCAGCGTGAGGTGTATTGACTGTGTCTTTTCTCATAAGCACAGATTTACTTTCAGAAAATGACTACTCTAGACCAGCTCACTGGTGTAATTGTTTCATAAACAGCAGCAGCACCCAGGTGTGAATATTGACACAGATTGGTACAGGCTCTGGCTCTTGCTTCCCCACATGTGGCACAAACGCTGCTAAGTCCTCTACACTGATGTGACAGTTTTGGGGGGGATACCATCCATGGGGTAAAGTCTGCTGTTGCAGGTGGAAATCCACAAATCCCTATTAATATTTGTCAGCTCCAGCTGTGTGTCTGTGTATCTGCCTTTGTTTTTTAGGTAATTTCTTCTGTACACTTTCACCACATGATTGCTTTCATTGTACGTGGTCCCTTCTGTTGGCCACTTCTCTGTTGACTGTGATTACTACCACAACGACTGAAAATGCTCTTGTACTGTATAATTAACTTTATCTGCTTTGCTACAATGCCTCTTACTGGTAATTACATACACTTCAGCTCTTTCACTGTGTTTCTAAGACTTTAAGAAGTGCTGATTATTCTGGCCCAGTCTCCGTCCAAACTGGAGGGTTTTTTTCGTGCCTATGATTTTACTTTTTTCCTTGCAACAGCTTTGCAGTAATCTGGATATTGATTGTAGTACCTATAATGTGATCTTTACATAAACCATCTCTCTGGAATTCATTGGGGTTTACATGTGCTGGTAGCAAAAGCTTATTTAAATCCTCAGGTTGCTGGCAGGTTGATAGGATAGTTATCTGTTCATTGAAACAATTTGAAATGGAGAGCAGGGATTTGGAAGTCTTTCAGTCCTCTGGGGAGTTACTCCATTTTCCTTCTCCTCAGTTCAGTCCTTGTCAGCTTTCCTTGCAGTGTCTTGGTGACTTTTGTCCTTTGATGATTCTTTTAAGCCTCTTTTTCTGAGGTAGCAGTCTCATACGATTATACCCTCTGCCCATCAGTCTGTGCCTCTATGCTCTAATGCTTTTCAACCCCTGGGTCAACTTGAACCACATTTGATAGATGTCAGGGGCTCTCAATGATGTCAAACTCCTTCAAGTGAGGTAGGGCAGATCAGGTAGGGCAGATCCAAACTGGCAAGGATCAGACATCCTGGCTAACCCACACTGTCCTGCCCTGCAGTGCCTGTACTTTGGTGCCCCAGGCTAGCAGTGCCTTTTGCTTAGCTGGTGTTCAGGGAACGTGGCCAGCAGTGAGGACTGCTGTGTGCCCATCACAGGGTTCATGGAGGCATGGGAAATGCATAGATGTGAGGCACATAGGAAGGAAGAACTGGAGTGTTGCCATGATGGGGTTGGGGGGGATGTGGGGAGAAGGGGTATGGGATCTGTGGGAAAGCAGCCTTCATCCCTGACTGCTGACAGAGCAGCAGCTGCCGCTGTAATTACAAATATTGATGTATTTTCCACAGCTTCTTTTCAAACACTCAACCTCATTTATTTATTTTTTTCCCCCAGTCTTTACAACGACAAGTCATTTTCACATCAGGCAAAGGAAAGTGCTTGGCAGAGAAGCGTTGCAGAACTTGGATTGGAGATCTCAGAGCAAGCATTGATTAATCAAGGCAAGTGGTGTTTGATGCAAACATCAGTGTGAGGGTTTAATACTTAATTAATATTAATATACTTTTAAAATAAACCCAGTGATGGAGTGGAAGCTGTCTGAAATCCTGCTAAGATCACAGGGCAAGGTACTTGTCTAAAACAAGTTTCTGGCCATGGGTGCAGACTGTTGGTGTACCCAGAGAGCACCTACCAAATGCATATTGGCTTGAAGATAAAACTAACTGAAGGAAGTGCTCCTGTTTCCTGCTCTGGAGTGCACTGTGAGTCCCAGAGCAAGTGGGATGTGAGGGTATGTGCTCACAGTGCTGTGCTGCCCTGGCACCAGTCACCTTCAATGTTGTATTTTTACTACTGGACAGGTTGCCAGCCTGAGAAACTTCAGTTTGGGTGATAATAGCTGGCCTGCTGATTTGGGGTGGGGGGTTATGTCAGTTTTGATGTGTGCAGGAAATTCATACCATCTGGAACTGAGAGTCCATCTCTGCATGCAAAGAGGGATTCATCTTGGCTGATTGTGCTGGTTCGAGGCT
>VWYK01004210.1:0-14515 GCA_013399775.1 Semnornis frantzii
CGGACTTTCTGCAGTACATGTGCTCCTGAGCAAAAAAGCCGACACCAAAAGACTTGCTAACTGCGTGATATCAGTAGCTATGCCTGCATTACCAAGTAGTGCTTTGCAGTAGGAAGTATGTGACTAAGACAGCACCTGATTAGAACCAGATGCACACACACTATGCTCTCAGGAAGTACTTCACTTTCCACTAGTTCTAGACCAGTCTTTGGAGACTGAAACCCCAATAACAGAAGGAGTCCTAGTAGTATCATTCAGTTTCACAGGAACACAGAATGGTTCAGGCTGAAAAGAACCTCTAGAAGTCATCTTGTCCAGCCTTAGAGCTGGCACTCAGAACCACGTCCAGAATAATCCCAAGAATGAAGACTCCACAACCTCTTTGGATGACCTGTACCAGTGCTAGGCCATCCTCACAGTTTAGAAAGAAAGAAAAAAAAAATTCTTTATGTTCAAACAGAACCTACTTTATTTCAAGTTTCATTTTAGATTTAGTCTTACCCAAAGAGATTTCAGTTTATGCAGTCTGAGATCACTCTAACAATCAAATTGATGGGCAACAGATTTGCTTCAACAGCAAAACCACTACCATTTCTCCAAACTGAAATTCTACTGTAGACTCATTTACTGGTTCTTCTACTATAGCCATGTTCTGCCACTTTTATTCACAATCATCAGTGCTTGATCTTAAAAAGTGGTGTATATTACGGTATTTCTTTAAATGTTTTAACATAGTATGAGGAGGTTTTTTTCTTCTGTCTTAGCTGCTTCCTCATCTCCAAAGACAGAACACAAGGTAATATACAGAGAACTGTCTACACATGAATATACCACTACACTATGTGTTGCAAGCTTAAACGACACATGGATGTGCTTCATCCATACAAAATCTGGTAGTAGTGCAAATAAGAGATGAAGGAGAAAGACTGGTGCAGTGCCTTCCATATTTACTCCATTTCCCACATGACTGAGATTATATCCCAAGAATTCATAAAACTTCAATTATCATCTCTGATAGAAACCTGGAAACAACTTTAAGTTGTTGGGCATGCCAACACAAAACACTATCAATGATCAGAAACCACATACATATTAACATGAATTATATCCCTAGAGAAGTACACATAAGCGTTAGGTATTCCATGCATTTAGAAACTTGTCCTGTGCTAAAATATTGACATCTTTGACAAACTAGTCCCAAGCTCATTTTAAAAATCAATACACAGCACCGCTGAGGGCAGATTAAACACACCGTGCACAGACCCTACATATAGCTGTGTGCTGCATGTCACTACACTATGCTATACATACTGAGGGTGCCCAGTAAACAGAGATTTGTGATTGATCAAGACAGCCCAGTTCTAGTATTGCTTAATTCACAGTTATGGTTATAGTTGTGCAGCAGATCATCAGCTAGGACAGCTAAGTCAATCGGTCACTCATGAAAATACAATTCAGTTTGACCTGCACATTTGCTGTCACTGCAGTTTCAAAATTATCAAACCATCTGCAGACAAGTATTACTGATATAATTTAAGAACAAAAGATGTGGGGAACAGTAACAGAGTCAAACAACGCTTTCACTGTCTTCCAAAAAGGACTGGACAGGAGAGACATTCTAACGAAAACTGTAAGAAAGATGGACTTTCTTTCTGGAAAATGTCTGTTTTCTCTCAAGAATTTTGTTTCTCTTCAGATCATTAAGAATGATCTGAAGACCTGAAGACTCTACATAGTCTCTTGGCTTTTGCCATTTTAATGAGATTTTCACCAAAACTTTGAAAAGTTTTAAAGCTTCTATTACAATGAAACTGTGTAATAGAATTGCATCATGCCCAAATGCTTTATTCCTTCAGCCTTTAACCTAGTTACTCAGGGAAATGAATTAATGAACAAACTTGGAAAATGAAGCATTAATTTTGTGAATATGAGAGGCAGAATCTGGCACTCAGAGACTTCCTGCTAAATGGGCTTGCCCATAAAGACAGACAGTAAAAGGTTCCATACAATGTTGGAGGGTTTTTTTTTTGGATAATTTTTTTACCGAATAGCTGTTAATATTAAAAAATGCTTCAGGGTCAATTTCCATTAATTCTGGTAGCATTGACTTAATTCAGAAGTGTATGTAGGATGCTTTTCCCATACCTGAAATACTGGTTTTCATCATAAACAAGTTGCTTCTTGACTACTAAAAAAAAAAAAGTAATCACTTCCATGCATTTTCATATTCACATGGAAAATGTGGTACTGGTAGACATATTAGTGTGTTTAAAGAAATCAAGGGAATAAAAGCAGGAAAAAATCTGATTACAAACAAAATGTGCAACATGTTCTGGATATAAAATTTCCACAGCCAGTACTTCATCCAAATAGTTTTTCAAAATTAAACATGAGTTAGGAACTCATAAAATACACACGCTAACTAGGAGTCACCGATCCAAGCAGAAATGCAGTATGGGTAGGAACAGCTGTCACCCCATTAAAGCCATGGTGTCTGAGTCAGCAACGCAAGAGTGGCATCTTCATCTACTCAGGTGCCAAAAATTGGAATCCTCTCCTTAGGGCAGTACCTACAGTACCCTTTGTATGCCTGGCTCACTCCTTTTGAAGCACAGCTGCTGTGGGAGAAGGTATGTTACACAACAGGCAGTTGCAACACCTGGCAAGTTTTGTGCTGTAGCTCTCAAGATTAGCCCTCTTTTCTCATGATTATTTAACAAAATTCAAACCCAGTCTTTTTGTGTATAGTTAAATCCAGGAGCACCCTGCTTCCTCTTTTCCAAATTACCACAGTCATTAGGTTGCAATCATGTTGCCTCCAGCATCTGGGCTTGTCTATTTTGTAAAATCCACGTGGTTTCAATAGAGAAAACTGAGGGAGACTTTGCCCCTTTCTTCTCATCTTTCTCCAGCCTAGACAGTGGCCTGATGATTAACATGGGAAGGAAGAGACACTGATATGAACAAGAGTATGCCTGAATCCAATTTTCTTGCTTGTCCAACTAGTCTAACTGCTATGCTAACCACTGTATCATGACCAACCTGTTTTTGAATAATGGTGTCCGTTGCTACTCTGGTTTGTTTTGTTGGTGGTTTTTTGAAGGAATTATCCAAGTATTCACACTGGATCAGTCACTCATGAGGCCTAGACAACACCTGAACTCATTTCTGGTTGGCTTAAGTCCCTAGTTACACGTATCAAACACTATAACTGCTACAAGACTTTTAGACAACTAACAGTATGTCTAGAGAATTAAAACAGATCTGTGATTATGCAGATGCTGAAGAAGGATGGTTGGATTTTTATTATTGTCAGTCTTCAATGAACCATGTCTTAGGTTCCAATATATGGACTTATCTGTAATATTAAATCTGTATACTTCATATAGTTATCAATTTTAATTTTTTTTTAATATTCACTATATGAGAAAGGTAAATCACTTTGGATACACAGCTCGCAGAACATTGTCTCAAGTTGTGATTGAAACATATTCATCACTTGTATCAGAATTCAAGAGCTTTTGTTTTCGATCTAATTGGACTTGACAGTATGAACAAAGGAACAAACATTCTATTTTCCCTCTTCCATGAAGGAGAAAGTACTGCAAATATTAAAGGAGTGGTAAGTGGATTTATGTAAAGTAAAAGTCATAGCAGTATGTTCTCTAACACTGATAATTGATGTAATTTTTAAATTCCTAGTAAACTAAATCCATATTGGAATGAAAATAGATACTGTTTTGAAATAATATATCATATAACCATACACTAGTTGATTACTCAAGCTGTGCCTTTTTTTCACATCCAGGTTACAAAACACTTAAAAAGCATTTTGTACAGTATTGTGACTGTTTGGGAGTTCCCCGCCCCCCCACACTTTGAAATGACCCAGACTAGATCTCAGCCGGACTGGAAGTTAAGAGATGAAGCTATATTTACAGCTCAGCACAATATACAAGCAAATATATACAATATATACAAGAATATTTACAGAAATATACAAGTTTAAGGTAATACAGACACACAACTCCCCTCCCAGAAATCAGAGACCCCAGGAGGGNTTCATTTTCCAATGATATTATTATCATTAAAGTGCATGGAAAAGAGGAGTATTTTAGCTAATCATTATACTTAGGTATACAATCTACCCAGCCTGTCTGTATAGCTTCAATGTGAAAACTCTTCCCATTTAATTTCTCATTATACAGGGTTTCCTCCCCATTCTTTAATGTGTTTTTTTTTTCCTTTTCAAATGAGTCCTTTGCAGCAGCTGTATTACTGACTTAAGTTTTAGAAGATACTTCCCTTTCTGCCAACTGTTCTATGCTTCTACCATGCCTATTCACAGCTGTTCTACTGGTCTACCAGATACTTCATCTTTCTACCTTCTTCAGCAGAACTCAGAACCTTCAGAACTCAGTAGCACTGCTAAAAGCGAAACAAAGCAGCTGATGAAATGAATAAGCAAAACATCCAACTTTGGTGCTGTTAAAAAAAAAAAAAAAACCAATACAACTTCTATATCTGCATAACTTCTGTGATCTCTGTGGCATGAATCACAATGCTGGTATTTAAAAAAAAAAAAAAACCAAACAAGCAAACAAAATGCAAAACAAACCCCACCCCCCAAAAAAACAAACCAAAGCCAAACAACATCAAACCCTGTATACATAGTTTCTGACCTTATAATACATTTAGGCTGAAATCCTTATTTTGAAAGAAACCAACACACATATTAACCACTTTTTCCACCTCCCCCGGGAACTTAGTTCTTCTGTGCTACTCCTGCCCTCTTACTATTGTGAGCCAGGCTACAGGAAATTATACACCAAGCACCTTATCCTATTAATGCTCTTGCTTTTTTTCCTCTGCTTACCCTCCAGAGTTCTTCCATTTAAGACCTATTACAATGGTCATACACCCAGCTGTGCCACACTCACACAAACAAAACTAATCCACCTTTAATCTCTGAAGATTCCTCTTGACTCAGCTAGTGGGAAAAGTGATGTCAGAGCAGGTATGACCTGGAGATTATTAGAACACAGTATCTCCATGGGGCTACCCCCAAACACCTATGAGTTGTGAGATTTCACGTGATGATAGCACCCAAGGTAAAGAAGGGTGAGGTGCTTTAATTATGCTACCATTTGGCTGTCAAATGAGGTGTTTTCCAGCTGAAGCAACTCTTTTAAGAAGCATTAATAATGCATTCATTGTACTGAGATAAAATAATGCAAAAACACAAGAGAGCATAGAAATGAAGTATGGCTACTAAACCATGAATAATACATGGATTTACAAGAGATTAAAAAAAATAGTACTATTTAATCCAGAAAAAAATCACACATTTAATCAAATACTGAAAAAATTACATGGGAAATGATCATCTTCAACTTAATGAAAATAAAAAATTAAATTATTTAATGAAGATGGTCCTTAAATGTAGATTAAAACTCCACTGTAATTCCATAGCAATTGCAATTACATCTAGAGAAAAAAAAAATGCAACCCAAAATCTTAGTATTTTCTTACTAAGATGACTCTACTAAACTTCAAAGAAAATAAAGAAACTGCAGACAAGAGTATTTTACCAATTTCTTATCTCTCAGGAACATATTTTTTCTAAAGGAGCTTTTTTTTCAAGAACTACCAGAATTTGATCCTCATAGCTAACAAAGTAAATGGACTAATGACCCTAAACCAGTATTAGCATTAAAAATCTCATGCTCTTAATAATTCAGCTGTTCCGACAAAGATGGCACAATAATTGATTGCATAAAATTTGACACCATATAATTTTTTAATTCTATGCAATCGTTGGCACAGAGTATTTTATATTGTGAATTTATAGCACTGATATATCAGTATTACTAAAAAGGAATAAAATTTTGCAGTTTAGACTGGTATTTCTTTAGTCAATCAAGGCAAATATACTAAATATAGCTTTCATCAACGGCAATTTACCAAGAAAAAAATCTCAGCTGCTAAGTGCTTTAAGAAGTTTTTTATAACTGACAGTGTAACAGTTGTCAATGGTTTGGGTTTTGTGGTTGGTAGGGTTTTTTTTGCGTAGTGTTTACTACAGAGTTTGGGGGGTGGTTTCTTTTTCGATATGGGCTTCATTTTTCATTTGGTTAGGTTTTGGGTACCATTCTTTGAGGGGTGAATTTTTTTGCAGGGGGCTGGAGGTTATTACATTTCATGTCATGTTTGGTACTTCCAATAGGGAATAGAAACTGTTGCATCATACAAATTTAAAAGCTCCACTATTAGACAGTAGCCAAGCTGCTGCAGGAATTATGCCAGCTACACTCACCTACCCAGCCTATAGCTAAAGTCCAATTGTCAACTTCCTTAAGTTACATGTTGCGTGAACCTCTGCAGAGCCAAACAAACAAGTGTGCCTCGGGACTGTGACTCTAGAATTCCTGGCACAGAACTTTCACAAGATCCATGACTCTGTTACTTGCAAAGCGGTCTGTCAGAAAGATGGTTCAATTTTGATTTTTCTGTTGGTTAATAGAGCAAGTCTTACTTTCAAAGTCAAGTCCTCCTTCAAAAAAATATCCCAAAACACCCCACGAGTCAGTCAAACAAAAGAATCAAAGACCTTTAATTGACATTGGATTTTATCCAGTGACTGAAGAAGTACTTTGCAGAACGTACTTAACCTTACAAAAACTGCAGAGATATTTTTTTTTAAGTTGTCAAGGAATTAATCATCCCTGATAGTAAAGAGTAGGCTTCACTATGTATAACTTGCACTAGTTCATCTGAAATTACAAAGAACATCACTTCCAAGTTTTGTTATGGTAGAAAAGGCTATTACATGGCAGATACAGGAGAAAAAAAAAAAACCCACGTTTAAAAATAATGCTTGACGGTCTCTCATATTCTCCATATGAACTCAAGCTGCCTCCTTTTATGTTCACGCTAAAAAAAAAAAAAGTCAGCTTTTCACTGTGCTACAACCGACTATGCAGTTTAACAGTGGCCTCAGAAAACCTAAATTTCACAATGAATTGAGGGCTTCAACTTTTTTATCTGCAATGACAGATCTCCTCTGTTCCTTACGTTAGGGCGAAAAAAAAAAAAAAAAGAGGCCAATACTACACATCAAAACCCCGAGCAAAAGGCACATTACAGCCTCAAATCAATACCCCTCAATTAAAGAAAAATAGAGTATTTTTTCTTGTGTGAGGCCTCGCGGCACTGAACTGCAAGATGCAGCTATCCGGTAGGCGCATCTCACGCGTGGAGTACTCCCACGGGCAGAGAGGTCCCGCGGACAGCCCTTGCGTTGCAAAGGCTCACACCGGGCGGACACCCGCAGGCAGGACAGCACCTGGTGACGCGGCGCGTACGTCCTTCCGGAGGCGGCCTCCCAGCATGGCCTGACCTCCTGAAGCCGTAAAATTCCCTGTGCTTTTCCCTCCTAAATCCCCATCCCCACATATCGCCCGGTGCTGCCCTCACCGAGGCCAAGCCGAAACACTACCGGCCCTACAGCACTAAAGCGAAATGAGACTAGGGCATGGCAAATACAGCGTCGCTACTGGGGACGCTAGTGACCAAAGCAGCCTCCGGGTCACTATCTGGCCCCCAACAGCCTCACCCCTGTGCCTTTAACAGCCGTAGGCCCAAATAATCTGCCTCAAACTCCTCCAGCAGCTCCCGCTGCTAGCCAGTAGTACGCTATATGCACGCAAGAAGCAGAAGACCTGCCTGACGGCATTTCCTCTCCCAATGATGCTTGCCATTGGTTGTCGAGCATTACCGAGTGCTTTCGTGCCCCTTCGGAGAGACGCCGAAGGCGGGGGGAAGGGACGCAAGCGGCTGGAGCGAGGCGCAGTGTATTGTGGGGCGGAAGGGAAGAGTCACCGCTGTGCGAGCGCCGCCATCTTGCCTACGTCCGGACTTGTTCCCGCTTTAGGGGCCTGCTCCTTCTCCTCGCAGCGAAAAGCAGTAGAAAGGGAGAATACGAGGAGCCCGCCTGGGAGGTGCTGATGCGCGCAGAATCTCCTCGAACCTCTCTCGAGCGCCGCTAACGAAGGGAGCGGGGGTGGTGAAGCGGTTGCCGGTGCGGCCTCTCCTCTGCCGGGATGGGTCGGTCCCGGAGCCGGAGCTCGTCCCGCTCCAAGCACACCAAGAGCTCTAAGCACACCAAGAAGAACCGGAGCCGATCGCGGTCCCGCTCCCGTGAGAAGGAGCGGGCGCGAAAACGCTCCAAGTCCCGGGAGAGCAAGCGGAACCGGCGCCGAGAGTCCCGCTCCCGCTCTCGCTCCAACACGGCCCCCTCCTCCCGCCGCGACCGGGACCGGGAGCGCGATCGCGCTTCCTCCCCGCCCGACCGCATCGACATCTTCGGGCGCACGGTGAGCAAGCGCAGCAGCCTGGACGAGAAGCAGAAGCGGGAGGAGGAGGAGAAAAAAGCAGAGTTCGAGCGGCAGCGGAAAATGTGAGCCCCGGGCCTGGGCTGGGAGCTTCGGGGGGTGCCGGTGGGGGAAGGGTGACGGGAAGGGAGGTGCTCTGCGACCTGGTGCCTTTCCGCTCCTTCCTCCTTCAGACTAGGGCCGCCTGCGACTGGACTAAAGGCGTTTAGGCCTTCATTGAGGCCTGATGTCTGTATAATTTCCCGCCATCCTTCCCTGTCCTAAAGCTTGGCTCCTTCAGGTGCGCTAGAAACATCCCATTCAGGATGCGAGCCTTCCGCACGCTGCCTCCCTGCCCATCGGTTCTACTCGCTTCCGATCTGCCGCTGATCTCAATAGGCTGCACCAAAATTTAACTCTGCAGCGGAGGCCTCCGCACCCGAGAGGCTTTGTGCTGCACTGCTGCACTGCCTGCCCCTCCCCTTTCTTGCACGGATCCTGTTAATGCATCGAGCGGAGGCATCTGGAGTTGCTCGATCTAGGGTTTTAAGGCATGCTATATGCAGCGATCATGTTAACATCGAGGGGGTTGTTTTCTTGTTTGTTTGTTTTTTTCCTTGCCAAATGGAACAGTGAGATGCGGTAATTTGTTTAATTTGAAACCTTTTCTTTTGCAGTCCTCGTTGTGGGAAGTGCCGCTTATTTATACAGTGTACAGAGATAGGTGATCATTATTTTAGTGAACGTTGCACGTGCATTAAGACGCTTAGCGATACTGTTAAGCGTCCCTTACGCAGCAGAAACAATGGTTTTAACATCTGTGGTAAAGTGATTTCTTGAAGTGTTACCCTTGCTCATTGGAGCACTGAATCCACAAATTGTGTTTGTTTTGACGTGCGAAGTCGAGTACTTCTTCTGATTGTCAGGAAAAGCTTCGAGTTTTAGCTCAGCTAATTGTGGTTAAGGAGGCTTGATTACCAAGACTTGTCACTTTTCATTTGTTGATAATCTCCTTTGGTAACTTTAGAATTTGACAGCAGTGTCATTAGGCGCACAAACACACATGAAAGTCTTGAAGGCTTTTAAAATTATTGATGCTAATTTTGTGGTTTGTAATTTTATTCAGTAGGCAAATTAATGAAAATAGTCATGCATATCTGCCATGAAGAATTGGAGTGTGCTTAACAATTTTAGAATATAACGAATAGTTTACCTTAGTGTTCTGGAGCCGCTTTAATTTGTATGTAAGTTTTCTATATAAACTGTCTTTGAAATTTTGTACCCATTTTATACCCATGAAGTTAATATAGGAGGGGTATGATGTTTGAGTGATCGTGGCAACAGAAGAGTAAACTTTTGAGGGAGTTACAATGTTGAAAAAAGTTTATATGTAGAATTTGGGTGCTTCTAGGATACACTTTAAATTTCAAGAAGTGGTAAAACCTAATAGAGTATAAAACTAGTATTTGGGTAAATCATCTGTAAATTGTGTTACAAGTGTTAGTATCTACTCATGTTAAATGAAGGAAAGAAGTACTTTCTTGCTGGATGAATTAGTTAATGTTGAAAGTGACTTTCTTTTTATGTCTATCCAGGTCTTAATATGTAGCATAACTTCTGTTATTTTCTTACAGTGCTAGTTTTCTATAAAGGCCTTGTAAATATGGCATTTTCTTCTCGTAGAAATATTCTGAAATGTAAATAGCGCTTTTTTCCTGAGGATTTTATGAAATAGTTTTAAAGAAGCATACTAAAAAATATTTTACCTTCATGACTTTACTTTGAAGTCATGACTTAGTAGGTCAGGATAATAAACTCACACCTTTTATATAAAATAGAATGTGTTATGTATTTGCAAGTTCATCATTGTGAATCTGAAGATATATACTTGCTCAGTTTAATGAAATTTGTGTACAGGTTGTTAAAATGAATCATGCAGGCTCAGTGCTCAGTTTTAGTGTATAATATATAATATTGCTGAGGATGTTTGAAAACTTACTTCAGATGTGATTGTCAGGGTATTTTTTGGAACTGTGTACAATATTTGTTCAGTTAGCAAAGTTTTATTTTAGATTTCTCTGATGTTAAACAGAAAGCTAAAATAGTTGAATAAAACACGAATATGAGCTTTTTGAAAAAAGTTCTATAGAACAGCCTGTTCTGTATGCTAAACTGCATCAGTACAGAATAGTGAGTGTGTCACTGAGAAATAAATACTCATAAGAAGGAAGAAAAACCTTTAAAAGTAAAAGAGTATTTAGTACATAAAGGATGTTAAAAAAGGACCACATGGTTTGGCAGAGGCACATAAACAGAACAGAATTTAAGGATTTTTATGAATGGTGATCGTCTACTTTGCTTTTCTGAAAAAAATCAGCTATATTTTTTGTGTTGTTTTGAGAAAAGTGAATGCTTGGTAAGCTTAATGTACTACCAGATAAGATTGCTATCTCTTCAGGAACATAAAAATAAAATTCACGTTCCAGGGCTGAACGTTTAAGTTGAGGGAGAGTTCCAGAACTTTTCACTGAAGGAGACAGACTATCCATTTGATTCAGCACACTTTTGAAAAGAAGGTACATGAATGGGTATTTTGAGCCTTACACCTCAGTATTGCACATGTTTATCTAGATCAGTAATTCATGCTTTATTATCTCCTGTCTCATATTTGGAGATTGTAAACTGAGAAGTCCAAAAGCTAATAAATCCTGTAACTTTATTTTAACTTGATTTTATGTCTCACAATATAAATAAGATAGGAAGATGCAAACATCATGAAAATGGTAGGATATTGGGATATTGGAACACTATTTATTCTAAGCCATGGATTTCTAATGCCGACAGGCTAGAAGATGAATTTGTAAGATTGTTCTGTATTTCACAGGGTACTTAAAAAGAAAGCTTATTTCAAGGTTAAAAGGAGTAACCTTCTCCCCAAAGTACTATTCTAAAAAGTAGTACTATATGAAGCATAGCTGGGTCTATTCACTTTTGTTGGTCTTTGGATATCTAATTATTATTTCATACTGGTGATTACTCCTAGAAGATTTTTTTTTTCTTATGTTGTTAATATACCTGTGAATTGACCTAACACATTTATATCCTTTTTAATGAAAACAGTGATAAGACTAAATGATAATGCCGTTGATATACAAAAATATACAAGTAGACATTTGAAAATATTCAAAAATTCAGAATGTGAAAAACTATAGTTTGCAAGGATTTTCTTAGTACTTGGTATATGTATGTTTTATTTTACATAATTAGAGTTGAAACAGAGTACTGCAATACAGAAGTTAAGCAGAGATGGAGGATTTGAGATTTTATAAGATAAAGTATTGGATAAATAGATTACAGATCCAACACCTGGAATTTTTGTTAATTGAAATTATATTACAGTTTTTAGAGATTAATTTGATGCTTCTGAGGTGTAGTGGCTTTAAGCCAAGGTTTTACAGGATGATATTGTTATATGCAACTTAAAATTGAGATCACCTGAATTCTTGAAGGGTGAAGGATGGCCACAGTTGGGTGAGGTCTTTTTTTCTTAGCCTAAAAATTATCAAAGAGTAGTATGGTAAAGATGTCCTCAAGTTTTGTCACTGGAGATGTGGAGGGATACTAAATACAGCATGGTCTGAATGGTTTCACTTTGATAGAAACATTGAGTGCCTGAATATTGGCTTTCTTTCACTTAGGGCAAAATGTTCTTTAAATATGTGATCAGTTTGTCTAAGGTGACTCCAGTTATGTGGCTGATGCTGTGTTTAAAACAGTTAGTTTCAGTGCAAAAAAAGGTAATTCTTACGTTTATATTTTGTAGTCGTCAACAAGAAATTGAAGAGAAACTCATAGAGGAAGAAACAGCTCGAAGAGTGGAAGAGCTTGTGGCTAAACGTGTAGAAGAAGAGTTGGAGAAAAGGAAGGATGAGATTGAGCGAGAGGTTCTCCGCAGGGTGGAGGAGGCTAAGCGCATCATGGAAAAACAGTTGCTCGAAGAACTCGAGCGACAGAGACAAGCTGAACTTGCAGCACAAAAAGCCAGAGAGGTAACGCTCGGTCGTTTGGAAAGTAGAGACAGTCCATGGCAAAACTTTCAGTGTCGGTTTGTGCCTCCTGTTCGGTTCAGAAAGAGATGGAATACAGCAAATCTAGTTCCCTTCTTATGTAAACTTGCATTGCTGCGAAACTTAATTTCTAGCCTATTCAGAGGAGCTCACTGATACTTAAACAGTTATTCTCCTAAAACCTGAACAAGGATACTTGATTTTTAATGGAACTGACCTACATATTTCAGAATTGTTTGAAACTTTTGCCATGGCTGCAGGATTTATCAGCGGTCCTTTCATTTTTGGGGAAGGGTATTGAAAATCTGTAATTGTGTATCCTTCATTTGTTTGTTTAATTTTATTTACCTAGACTGTAAGAGGCTTTTGCCTTCAGTCAGGCAAAAAGCAGGGTCCGGCAGTGAGCTGCAGTACCTGTCTTTAACAAATAGGTTTCTTATTCTTCACCTAAAATGAACGTTTTCCTTGAGCATACATTGGACTAATTCTGGAACTTCGGGCATAAGCCAATCCACATCTTCACGAAGGATCTATGTCCAGATCATTATATCCATTTTTAATAACTACTAACAACTCCTTTTTTTTTTTTTTCCTAGAAGTTATAAAAGAGCAGGTTGCCCTTGTCTGAAGTCAAGCTGAACATGTGACTTGGGTTTTTGTTTTCTTCTTTTTTTTTTTTTTTTTAATCAGCAGCTGGAGCAGAAGCTGAAAATGTCTTTCTGTGAGACAGTAATTTGCTACTAAAGGCTTTGATGCCTGCTTGCACGAGTCATTCCAGGATCCAGACATTTCAAGACAAAACTTGAAACTGTAAAGGAAATTTGTGCTAAACAGTCAAAAGTCTCAAATACTTTTTCCACTCTGTACCTCCTACACAGTTTATTTTAGTATTTTGATTGGCTTACAAAAGGAAAGACAGTAGCAATGAAGCTTTCCCTTTCATATTAAATGTGACTCGTCTGTCACATGTCTTTAAATTACAAACAAACAAACAAACAAAAAAACCCAGAACACTCGAGTTACAACTAATATTAAAAATATCAAATTGCATTTGTTTCACAAATTCAAACCATACTGTGAAAGAATTTAAGTTGAATTTAGATGTTTCTAGTTGGTAAATGCTTCCTGTATAGTGTTTTTTGTTTGATCAAGTGGGTGCCATTTGGTTTTTTTAACTGTTTTTGCTATTGTCCGTGATGTGGAGTAGTCCCATCAGTTCCTGGTAATGCAGAATAAACTCTCATGCCTGGAGTGAAGTGTGCTAGCTAGTAGCTGGTTACTAGTCATAGTAAGAAGTTTTCTCTTCATATGCTTGTTTTGTTCATATTAACTTTTTTTTTCTTGTACAGACATAAACCTCTGGCTTACTTTAAACCTTCCAAATATTAAAATAATTTGGATCTATATTACGCGAACTGAAACACCTCAAAAACTTTAACGCAGTCTTCATATTTATAAGTTGCGTAGCAGAGTTCCATTAAATTCACCAAGAAAACAACAATTGCAAGGCTTTATTTCCTGATCTTGCCTTCCCTGGACTCCTGAATTCCAAGTTCAGACTGCAAACGACAGTTTCAGCTGTCTTAAAATTGTCAAAATATTAAATGTTAAGTCCATTCTCCCCATGAAAGAAGCCCATAGCTCCATGAAGTATGGATTACCATTTGTATTTTTCACTAACAGTAAATGTATTTTTCTTATTAATTGTTTGCCTTAGGAATGATTTACATATTTTTGTTCCTTCTTATCATAAACATCTGCATTCCTCAGCTCAGCCTTCCCTGTATGTTGTTTCTTTATAAATGGTTGAGCTGCTGATGCAGGTATTGCCAACCTAACAGTACAAATCATTTTAAAGAGGAAGCTGGCGCGTATGGCAGCCGAGGAGCACACTCTGCAGGACACTGGACAAGACAGTAAATATTCAACTTTTAATGCTGATTAAAGGAGTATAGGTAAAGAATACGTAGGTATACTTAATTGGTGAGACAAACTATTCACTTTATTTATATTTTCTATATTACTTTTTAATTTGGTAAATACTATCCAGTTTTTGTAGTTGTCCTTGTTGATTTG
>VWYK01004211.1:9262-28308 GCA_013399775.1 Semnornis frantzii
AATAAAAGAAAAAGAAAAATAAAATTAAAAATAAAATTAAATTAAATTAAATTTTAAAAAAAATAATAAAACCACCACATATGTGAGTTCAGGCTTTGTTTTTTTTTCCTTTTTCCAATAGTCTCAGTTTATTAGATACCACATCAAGAGAGGAAGTTGTGCTGCATGCAGCGGAAGACTGGAGGGTTTCTAGTTCCTGTGTAATATTTTCTTTGTCTCTTAAGAGTTGTCAACGGATTATTTTGCTGTAAAATCACTGCATGCAACTCAGAATGCAAACAGCAGTAGAAGAGGCTTTTTTGTTTTGTTTTGTTTTGCTGTTCCACTCCCTTCCCCCCTCCCCTTTTTTTTTAATTATAATTGTTTGTTGTTGTTGTTTTTTTTTTATTGTTTCCTTGCACCATTCCCAATCCATATCTGCATGCTTTATTTACAATGCAAAAGGAGTCATTCAGGGCAGAGATTACCACCAGAAACAAAGAAAGAAAGAAAGAAACTAAGAAGAAGGTGGTACAAGTGGAGACAAAGAAGGATGAGTTGAGACAAGGGAGATCAGCAGGTTGTGTTGCTGTTGTTTCATGGGTGCAAAGAGATGATTTGAGCATTGCTTGCCTGAAGGAAAAGCAGGTTGAGGAGAGAAGGGCAAGACAGGAGGTGGAGAAAGGCAACCTGCACACACAGAAAAGAGGCTGGGCTGTTGCAGGAGTCAGATTTGGGGTTGCTTTTAAAGGTAAATTCATCCCCATCCACTTCCCCAGCACAGCTCAGAAGGACACAGTGGCCAACTGCTGCTCTAAGAGGCTAGAGAAGGGCCAGCAAAGGTTTTGAGCAGGTCCACCACTCTGGAAGGATGACACCATCCTACAGCCAAACCAGCTCTGTCCAGAGAAGTGAGGAATGGCTGCACTGAGGAGCACAGGATGCAGAAGGAAATGATCCAAAAGAACCAGGTCATTCCCATCTGGGTCCTCCATGCAGCTCAGGGTGAGGGTAACATGGCTCAGGGTCTCTTGGACATTGCACTCACTCATGCAGAACTAAGACCTGTATGAAAAGGAGGAGAAGGCCACTTTGGAGTATCCTCTCCCATTGCACACTTTGATGCACTACAACCTGAGCAGCTCTCACCTTGGGAGCCATGCCACTGCACAAAGTCTAGGGTGGTGGAGCAGAGGAGACACATGCTGCTTTAGGTTTCTCCATCTGTGGCCCAAGGGTGGCTCCTAGTGGAAAATTGGCAACAAAGAGCTTGCAGCACCCAGCTGAGGCTGGAGGGAGGAAAAAGTACCTCCTGGTACATGCGAGGTCTGAGCTGGGCTGGGGAAGGGCTGATCTACAGCAGGAGCATCACACAGTAATATGGACATCAGGCAACAACATGAACATCAGGCAGCCCTGCAGAGGTGCTCAGCGCAAGTCAGCACTCAGAGTAAATTCTGCTGGGGGAAGAGTGGTGGTGGTGGGAAAATAATCAAGAACAGGACAATAACTCATCCAATTCCAGAGAGCAAGCTCTGCAGTACAGCTGCATTGAGGCCAGCCACAGGCCAGTAGACCACAGCAGGGGGTTGCAAGGGCAGTGATGGGACCAGGGGCTGGGGCCCAGGGGTCACACAACATGCACAGGTTGTAGCTGACCAATGATATATTCCAGATGTGCTTATTGTGCTACCAGTGACACCTCCACGCTTGAGGTTGTTCAGAGACAGCCAATGGTATCCAACCTGATCAGCATCGAGCCCGAGAGCAGCTCTCTGCCACTACTGAGAACACACCAAACATCTCCAGATAATCCTTAAAGTGCAGGTTGGAGACAACAGTTCTTGTGCAGGTTTCAAATAGACCCAAGCCAACCCAAAGTCTGGAAGACCTCTCACTGTTCCAGCTCATTTCAGTCCTTGTGGGATCGTAAAGCAATAATCCTTGCACATGTTGGGTAGCTGGTGGGAAGTGTCTTCTTCAGCTTGCCTCCTGCATGCGGTATGGGAAACAGAAAGGACAGTCTGAGGAGGACCAAGGAACTGCCCTAGGGGTCCAGCTAGTCACTACTGCACAGCTAGCAGGTGAAGAGGAGGTAGTCACAAGCTTGAAACATGAGCGGGCTCCTACAGCAACGAACGCAAACCGACCCAAATCTCTGCTTCCCTGCGAGCACAGAGTGGCTCCTGTTTGTCCTTAGTGTATTAGAGGTGGATCTTCTCGGCAGGGGACGTGTCATGATATTGCTTGGGTGTACCAGACCAGAAGTAAAGCTCAAGCAGGACTCGCAGGGTTACATCAGTGACACAGGCTTTAGCCTAACCATGACAACACAGATACCAGGCTACGGCCACGACCCACACCGAAGCCAAAGAGCTTTGAGGTATTGATTACCACGCAAGCAGAACCAGCTCCCACTGCCAGGGCTCAAACCCACCCCAACACTGGATGAGAGCACAGCCAGGCTGGTGGCCACACACCCCCCACTGGCAGATCCGGGCGATGGGAAGAGCCACACCAGCAGAGGCTGGAGGAACACTGAGCATCACACACACAACAGGAAGGCTACCGCGGCGTGCGTGAGACTAGTGAGAAAGAGGAGCAGTCAGAGGGCAACTATTGCTTGGCAAAATTACACACCAGGATAAGTCAATTACTCCACCCCCCCCCCCCCCCCCCCCCCCCCCCCCCCCAAAAAAAAAACAAAACAAAACCAACCCCCCCAAAACAAAACAAACCAAAACACAAACTCCAAACGAACAGAAGGAAGTGAATACAAAAGATCTGGGTTAGTTTTCAGGTGGAGATAAGGAGCGGGCACAGAGGATGCTTGGAGAAGACAGAAGAAGGTCGCTGCCCTGTGACCAGAGGCGTGTAGCAAGGCATGACTGCGCTGGAAGACAGACATCAGGGGACCTACGGGGGCTGGGCAGAGGAGGGGCTACTTGGGGAGTTCAGGCAGCAGCTCATTTTAATCACTGGCAACGTGGTTCTCATTCTGGAGGGTGTGCCAGCGTTCAATCTTCTTGTCCTTGTTCTTCAGACATTCATACCAGTGTTTCAAGCGCTCCCCCTTAGCCGTGATGCCAAGTTGACAGCCACCTGGATGAGAGAGGAGAGGACACATCATATCCAGAGATGAGGCTGACAGTAGAGCAAACCATTTCTGTAGGGACAGAGCTCACATTTGGGACCTTTCTCTTCACCTGCCAGGTTTAAAGTGTAGTGGAAATGACCAGAGTTGCTCTGCTTGCACTGAAGAGCCCACATGATGCTGGGGAGGGGGCAGCACAGGGGCTGAACTGTACCTGATGGACTGAGACAAGCTCCCAACCAATCTGCATGGTCTCACCTCAAAGCCCAACCTGAGGTTCCTCAGAAGGTTGGTGACCTACACATCCCTCCTGCAGAGCAAGTGCTGCACTGGGCACCCAAAGCACATCTGTACTGGTTAGAGGCTAATTGGATCATTCTAATGAGAGAAATTAGATTATTGGTTATAAAAGGATAATCATGATAAAGTCTATGGGAGGCCCCAACACAAGGAGGACATGGAAATGTTGGAGTGAGTCCAGAGGAGGCCATGAAGATGTTCAGAGGGATGCAGCACCTCTGCTATGAGGACAGGTTGAGAGATTTGGGGCTCTGCAGTCTGGAGAAGGTTTCCAGGAGACCTTAGAGTAGCCTTCCAATAACTGAAGGGGGCTACAGGAAGGCTGGGGAGGGACTATTGACAAGGTCTTGTAATACCAGGACAAGGGGCAATGAGTTTGAAGTGTCAGAGGGGAGATTCAAAGTGGATGTTAGGAGGAAGTTGTTTGCAGTGAGGGTGCTGAGACACTGGCACAGGTTGCCCAGGGAGGCTGTGGAGCACAGAATCACCCAATTCGATCACATTGGGTGATTCTGTGCTCCACAACCTCCCTGAAGGTGTTGAAGGTCAGGTTGGATGAGTCCTTGAGTGACCTGTTCTAGTGGGAGGTGTCCCTGCCTATCATGAGGGGTCCCTTTGAGATCCCTTTCAACCTAAACCATTCTCTTCTATGATTCTGTGATCATTCATTGGTTTGCTAAAAGGGATAAACAGCCAAAATGTAAACAATTTGTCCCTTTTTGCTCTGGGATGCTTCTTCCTTTTACTCCTCCTTTGGTCCTCTCTGATATCTTCCACTAACAAATAACAAAGTAAGCTTTGCTGGTTGGTTCTTTTCTCTGTGTGTGTGACAGAGAGAGAGGTTTGACTCCCTTCTGGGCAGTTTCTTTGTCCAGAAGGGAATTTGTGTTTCTGTATTATTTCTATATTGTATATAATTGTAAATACTTCTAAATGTATTGTGTGCATATGCTTGTGAATTTAGCTTTGCTGTAAATAGAGGTTCATCCTGAAACTGGCAGAGGGGAGATTTAAACTGGATGTTAGGAAGTTCTCTCCAGTGAGGGTGGTGAAACATTGGCACAGGTTGCCCAGGGAGGTTGTGGCTGCTCCCTGCCTGGAGGTGTTCAAGGTCAGGTTGGATGAGGCCTTGAGTGACCTATGCTAGTGGGAGGTGTCCCTGCTTATGGTGGGGGAGTGGAACTGGATGAGCTTTGAAGTCTTCTCCAACCTAAACCACTATGATTCTATCTTACTTCCCCAGCCATCTGAGCTGATCTGGTAAATTTTAGTGAGGGGGGAGGGGAGGAATTTTCTCAACCCACCACAACATCTCAGAGCACAGATACTTGCAACTCACCAATGTAGTCATTGGATTTTCCAATGTCATAATCCCAGACAGAAATGTCCAGTGACTTCTTGGCCAGGTCGTTGTGTTTTATGTCATAGAAGAACTCCTGCAGAAGGAGAACATCCATGTCAACCCAAGAAAATACATCCCTAAATTGCAGTGAAGGAGCTGCAGTTGATTCCCTGAATCCAAAATCCAGCAAGAAGGTATTTAAAATACACCACCAATGAGCAAATGTTCCTGCCCTGCAGCACCTCTCCTCCTGAGGTCACAGGATGGTGCTCAGATGACGATACCAAAGTGGGAGGAGTGGCTGACACACCATCAGGCTGTGGAGCCATTCAGCCAGACCTGGACAGGTTGGAGAGCTGAGTGAGAAGAACCTCATGAAGTTCAACGAGGGCAAGTATTGGGTCCACCTGGGGAGCAATAGCCTCCTGCACCAGTACAGGTGAGGGGGTGACCTGCTAGAAAGCATCTCTGTGGAGAAGGACATGGGAGTGCTGGTGGACAAGTTCATCATGAGCCAACAAGATGCCTTCATGGCCAAGAAGGCCAATGGTTCTCCTGGGTGCATTAAGAAGAGTGTGTCCAGCAGGTCAAGGGAGGTTCTCCTCCCCTTCTCCTCTGACCTGGCAAGGCCACATATGAAGGACTGGTCTAGTTCTGGGGCCCTGGCTCAAGAGAGACAGGGTACTACTGGAAAGAGTCCAGTGGAGCCTGGCAGTGGTGCCAAATGACAGGACAAGAGGTAGTGGGCACAAACTGGATCCCAGGAGGTTCCATCTGAACAGGAGGGTGCTAGAGGCCTGGAGCAGGCTGCCCAGAGAGGTGGTGGAGTCTCCTTCCCTGAAGAGCTTCCAAACCCACCCAGATATCGTGATCCTGGGCAAGCTGCTGTGGGTGCCCCTGCCTGAGCAGGGGCGGTTGGACTGGCTGATTGCCAGAGGTCCCTTGCAAGCCACACTGTGCTGGCGTTCAGTGACCATAAGCTGACCTCACCTCTTGTCTCTAACTGAGCACTTTGCAGTTGTCCCATCAAAACAGCCTGATGTTGCTCATCCCTCCCACACCCCAGGTTGAGGTGACACAGGGGTGGCAGCACAGCCAGCAGGGAGGTTTTGGGGTGTACTGGTGCTGCCCAGCACTGAGCTGGTGAGATCACCCAAAGTCCTTCCTGAAATATGCCTGGGTACAGAAGGGCAAAAGGAGCTGGAACTCTGAGTGAGGAGCCAAACCTTGGGCAGTTTGTCTTCTGTCTCCTTGGCACAACACATTAATTAGCTGAACTGATTTAATAATGCATTGATCACACCCATCCTTACCTCATTAAACTCAGGATTCAAGGTTTTCTTCTTAATCTGTGTCTTGTGCTTGGCTTTTTTTCCCATGTCAGGTTTCAGCCAACTGGGGGCAACAGAAAACAACTCAAAACTCCAGTGTGAGACTAGCCTGAGATTATTGACTAAGGAAAACTGAGATCTGAGGCTAGAAAACAGCAACTGAAGGTTTCTTCGGCAAAGAAATAGGTTAGCCAGGCTCTTCCCACCTTCTAAAATAACCATAAAATCAGTAAAATCCTGATTATTCTTTTTCTTTTTCCCCTGGATTGCCAAATGAGACACAGGAAACCACAAAAACCTCAGCAGAAACCTCTCTGGAGGAGCATTTCTTCCTGGGTGATGGTCAGACACCAGAAAGCAGCGAGTCCTGCACACAACTTTTGATGTCCTTCCAAACAATGCACTGGTCCCATGTAATTTCCCACCCTCCCCAAGAAAAGAAAGGGCCTCTTATTCTCCAGCACTCAGTCTGTGCACTTGGAACCTCTGCATTCAACAGGCTGCTCAGGGCAGTGGTGGAGCCCCCATCCCTGGAGGGATCTAAAAGACCTGTAGAAGTGGTGCTGAGGAATGTGGTGTAGTGGTGGATTTGGCTGTGGTGGGCTAATGGTTGGACCTGATGGTCTTAAAGGTCATTTCCAACCCAGATGATTTGGTGATGCTATGATTCTAACCTACAGGGACTGGAAAGACCTAAGAGTGGGGTCAGTCTCACCTAGCTTCAGCCATGGCAGCAGCACTCAAGCAGAGCATTGCCACCTTGCAGAGTCAACTCTGGTGGGCACCTTGCTCCTGCAGGAGGTCTCAAGGTGGTTGGGGAAACGCTCTCCTCTCTCTGCTGTGGTTTTAGGAGGAGCTCTCAGCCCATCAGTTACTGCCCAAGGACAGTGGGTGGCTCCACAACCAAGCACTATCAGAAGGAGCCATCCCCAGCTCCCACTTACAGCTTCACGAAGGGGTCCGAGTAGCCGTTGGCATCCATGGCCGCCAAGTGCACGCAGCGCACGATGCCCACGATCAGGCCTCCCTGCTGGGTGCTGTACATGAGGGACACGAGGATCTTCCCACGCTCCTCCACATCCCCACCACGATCTACCTTCAAGAGCAAGCAACCAGAGATGTGGACACGAGGGGTTGCATGAGGGAAAAACTCAGCTGCAGAGCAGGTGAGACGAGATGGGTACAAAGGGCCCTTGCATCCCCACGAGGGGAAAAGGGCTTTGCCCACGGGAGAGGATGGGTGAAACATGCATGGAGCACGCTGCCCTCCAAGCCCTCTTACCTCCTCTTCATACAGTGCCATCCCACGGGATGTGCCAGTTGTTCCAGCACGCTTCATCTTGGATGGGGAAGGGGTAGAAAGAGGCTTCCATGAGTGACAGTAGTGTAGTGTCCTATAGGATGAACACCCCCAGGAACCCACCCAGACTTTTTGCTGGCCTCAGAAGTGGAAGGTGGCTCAGGTACATTTAAGTGCTCCATCAGCCTCCACCTCAGCACTGGGGAGTGGAGTTCAGGGATGGAGTAACCTGACCCTCCGCAGTGACACACATCAGCGCAGGCTGGCAACACGTGGCCCACCACACAGGCAGGCTGGGCAGGCCTCTGAGACACCTGATCTAGTCAAAGATCCCCCTGCCCATGGCAAGAAGGTTGGACTCGATGAGCTTTAAAGGTCCTTTCCAACACAAACTGTTCCCTGATCCCACAACACCAGCAGCTCTGTGGCCACTGGAGAGGTCATCAAAGTCGCTCCCCCTGGATTCCCACCATGCTCTTATCTCCTGGCCTCAATGTGCCACATCAGCTCAGACACAGATGGGAATGCAACTCCTAAGGATGCCAGCAAAGTCAGGCACCTACAGCTCTTGGCCAGGTGCAGTTTCAAGCTCACCACAAGCTCCCTCATGTGCCATTTGGTGGCAACCTCAACACCAACGGCAGCAAAAGGACATGTCACAGGTACTCACTGGTATTACTCTCTCCAAGCAGATGTTGAAGTTCTTTTTCTGGTTGGCTTTGAGTTTTTTCAAGGAAACTCTGGTTTCTCCAATAAACTCATTGTGGCCAAATTTGTCTTCATCACACACAGAGATCCTGAAGGGAAAAGGAAAAGTGAACATCAACCAGGTTGGAGCAGCAGCAGCTAACTCCAGAGCACAAACCTTCTCCTGCAAGGGTACTGGTTGGAGGTGGACAACACAAAGCACCACCAAAGCCTCCCCATCCATCTGGCAAAAGCAGTCAGAAAGGTGAAGTTGTATTGTGCCACCAAAAATCAACATTTTTAGGATGTGCTTTGTCACAGGGCAAGAAATCAAGAGGTGGAAATTTCCTGTGGGAAGGAAATGCCCAAAACTTTAAGAGGCACCTAAATGTTCTGCTGGGACAGTGTCCAAGCATGTGTAGATATGCAAGACACAAATCTCTACTCTGAGAAGGGTAAAGTAAATAATTTAATATTACATTATAAGCTCAAAATTGTATTGGGAAGTTTCTTCCCAGAAAGGGTTCTCAAGCCCTGGAACAGGCTGCCCAAGGAGGTGGTGGAGTCAACATCCCTGGAGATAGTTAAAAGACACTTGGATGTGGTGCTGAGGGATGTGGTTTAGTGGTAGCTGCTTAGCAGCAGTGGTGGGATTGTAAGCTCTAGGCAAGTAGTTGGGCTTGATGATGTCAAAGGTCTCTTCCAGTTTCAGCAGTTCTATGGTTCTGTGATTCTCAAATGCCTTTTTCTTTTTCAACAGGACTATCACCATCAGCATCTTCATGCAAATCTTGTTGGCTTGGGCCAAAACCTCTGCATTTCCTCCTCCTGAGGAAGGCTGGCTTGAGTCCAGTCCTGTGTCCAGCTCTGAGCCCATCAAATTAAGAAAGATGCTGAGGTGCTTGAACGTGTCCAGAGAAGGGCAGCAAGGCTGGTGAGGGGCCTGGAGCACAGCCCTGTGAGGAGAGGCTGAGGGAGCTGGGGGTGTGCAGCCTGCAGAAGAGGAGGCTCAGGGTAGACCTCATTGCTGTTTACAACTACCTGAAAGCAGGTTGTAACCAGGTGGGGTTGGGCTCTTCTCCCAGGCACCCAGGGACAGAATGAGAGGACACAGCCTCAAGCTGTGCCAGGGCAGGTTCAGGCTGGATGTTAGGAAGAAGCTCTTCCCAGCAATAGTGATTGGCATTGGAACGGGCTGCCTGGGGAGGTGGTGGAGTCCCCATCCTTGGAGGTGTTTAGGAGGCTGGATGAGGCACTTGGTGCCATGGGTTAGTTAAATAGGAGGGGTTAGGTGACAGGTTGGACTCGATGATCTCAAAGGTCTTTTCCAACCTGCTTAATTCTGTGATTCTGTGAGACACTCCATGCAAGGAACCCCCCCAGTCCCCACCCCACCATACCAAGTGGAGGCAGCCCAGTTACTCTGCTTACCTGAGGGTTTTCCTCTGCATGTCCTCATCCGTGATGCCGTGGTACACCAGGGTCTCGTTCCACACAGGGTTCCGAGTGTTGCGCAGCGTCTTCGTCCTCAGCTTGTTTGACTGCAGCATCAAAACGAAAGAGGCATCATTAGACCCTGCAGCTCCTCCCCACCTCGATGCAGGCTCCTGGCAGAGGAGTGTAAATTCGATGCTCCATCACTTCTGCCTCCCAAGAGGTGGTTTGAGTGGGCTCTGAAGGACGTCACCACTGCCCGCTGCGGCTGTCGCGCCTGTGAGCCATCAACTCCAGGTGAGCATCACCGACCTGACAAGGTGGAGCTTTATGCAAGCACCAAGGACTCAGCTGCCTGCAGTCACTAGGGTAGGCTTCACCACCTGGCTTTTGTCACTGGCTCTGGGGTCTAGTCTCCCAAGGACATCTACACAAGTAGTTGCCCAGGGCAGGTTGTGCAGGGCTTGGGTGGTCTAAAGGAGATGACAGCATGGGAAATGGAGGAGCTCTGTCACTTGGTCATGTGTCCTTCACAGACATACATCTCAAAGAAAACAGCTAGAAGAAAGACCAGCAAATGAGACTAAGCAAAAATCATATCTCAAGACTGTGACACCTTGATGGACCCTGCACAAGCCCAGGATGTCCCCACACATGAAGCAAACCTGGAGCTATCAATCCAGCAGGTTTGCTTTCAGTTTCTCACTGTTTTACACTTTGATTCTCTGAGCAAAACTCTTCTCCAGCCCCCCTAGAAAGCCTCCTTGGGCACCAGGCCAGCAGTGGTCAGCCCTTCATCAAAGGTTTCCCCACCAGGATCAGCTTAGCTGGGCTGGGGAATGAGATCTTCAGGGCCTGCTTTGACAGAGGGAGTCAGAGCTTGCTCAGCAGTTATTGCCTCACCACTCTAACGAGAAGATGCTGCAGCATCCAACGGATGGTTCAAACCCCAGTGATAATTAAAGTACGTGTCAGGTGCTTTGTGATTCATGAACAGTGTCACCTCCTCTGAAGCTCCCCTCCATCCCTGTCTGCAGCATAAGCTGTTCCTTGTGTAGGGTAGAGCATCTGCAAGCATCAGCACTTCTCAGAGACACCTCCTGGGTAACACAGCACCAGTGAGTGATGGCAGGGAAAAATCAAGAGGAGGAAGCTTGACACAAGGCAAGGACCTCTGGGGCCTTTGAGGAACCTCTGCTCCATCTCTCAAGCACACCCAAACCAGGCAAAAGCTCACCTTGCTGGCTCCGGGCAAGAGGTGCAGCTTGACATAGGGATCTGCCAGGCCATTTGAGTCCATTGGTTTTAAGCCCTAAAAGAGAATAAAGAAAACATGGTGCATGGATCTTCCTAAAGATAAGGCAGGAAAGACAGAAAGCTGCCCATGAAGTAACTGAACAAAGAGAAAACATGATCAGCAAGCCAGGAACCTCTGCTCCAAGCAGGTGTGAGTGCCAGGACGTGCTGAAATATCTGACCCACTCAAGATGTCCCACAGAGTTCCCAGACCTACTCGAGGAAAAGCCCCACAGACCTTCCAGACCCCCTCAAGGACAAGCCCCACAGACCTTCCAGACCCCCTCAAGGACAAGCCCCACAGACCTTCCAGACCCCCTCAAGGACAAGCCCCACAGACCTTCCAGACCCCCTCAAGGACAAGCCCCACAGACCTTCCAGACCCACTCAAGGACAAGCCCCACAGACCTTCCAGACCCACTCAAGGACAAGCCCCACAGACCTTCCCAAGCAGGAACAGTGGAGCAGCTGTGCTGGGTCTGCTGAGGGCAGCCTCCAGCAGCATCCACATTCCTTCCATCTCATCACACTGGAGGAAGTGGGAGCCAGATGGACACAAGTGGGTGAAAGAAGTAGCAAAAGAGGAGCACTTACTTTGGCCTTGATGAGGGTGCAGTGCAGGGAGCTGTTCTCCTGGTCATAGAGCAGGCTGAACTCCAGTGCTCCCAGTGTGGCTGACAGGGAGAGGAGTTGGAAATAGGACCTTGTTAAAAGCTCAGCCAATTACTGTTTAATCAGCCCTGATTAGTAATAATTAGACAGATTTGTGGTTGAAATGTGAGAGCCATTCAATGCACTTGGGACCACGCTGGCATCGGCCAAACCGCCACACACCAATCCAGCTGAATTCCCAGGCTCTGGACATCAAAGCTTTACCAAGCTGGAAGTGCCAAGGTAGGACAGCTGGGGGCTTTTGAGGTGACTTCAAGGTTCATCAGGCAAAGGAGGATGTAACCAACCCTACAGATCCTTCTCCTTCTCAGGGCAATGCCACCCCAGAACTACCCTGAGAAGGTGTTTCAGCTCAGGTGGGCAGGATCTCCTCCCAAGGCTTGGAACTCAGTGTTTGGTCCCCATTTTGACCTGCTTGGAAACCAACTCCTGCTTGCCTGTGTGTGCTCACCAGGAACAGATGACAGGACCTCAGCCTGGTCCAGCTGCTCCTATCTGAGCATGATTCCACACCCACTACTGGGCCAGAGAAGCTCTTCCCATCCTGGGTGGGAACAGTCTGGCCAGGCAAAAAGCACTGCCCTGCCATGGATGCTTGTCCTCATGCAGCAAATCCCCTGAACATGATGATCTCATGATACTGAAGCCACCAAACCTTTCCTACAGAAAGGCCCACCAAAGCAAAGGATGCTCTGATGGAAAGAGGTAGCTTCCTTCAGGACTTGAATTTGGAAGTGGGAAGGCAGTGTGAGCAGAGACTAAACCATCACCTGCCAGAGCTCAGTAATTTAGTGCAAACCCACCTGAAGATCCCATGACTGAGTAGGGAGAGCATGCCAAGAGCCTAGCCCAGCTCCAGACCACCATGCCCCAAGGACTCTTCTCACCAGACACCACAATCTTAGAATCATAGAATCATTTTGGTTGGAGGAGACCTTTAAGATTATCAAGCCCGATCCTTAACCCAGCACTGCCAGATCACCACTAAACCATGGCCCTCAGCACCACAGCTCCATGGCTCTGAAACCCCTTCAGGGATGGGGACTGCCACTGCCCTGGGCAGCCTTATGGTGGAAGTCAGTTCCACAGTGACCACCTCTTCACAATGCCTGGTTTCCTGTGCTGGTTTGAGCTAATTGGAATTTTTTAATAGAGAAAATTGTACTGTAGGCTGTGAAGGAAAACAATGGTGATGTCTACTTCACTCAGAGGCTTGCTGCGATGTTTAGGTATAAGGAAACCATAACAAAGAAGATAAGAGTCTCTCGAGCTGGCAGTCTGGGTCACGAGGGACTGGCTTGCTGCTTGGGTCTTGGGCTAGCAGCTCTGGCTTCTCCTCTCTGTGGAATAACTTCACTAACCACTTTTCTTCTAATCCTCCCCAGCCGATCCTCCTTGCACGTAAGCCAAACCTTGGGGTAAGGTGTGGGGGTGGGGAGAAGGTGGAAGGGTGGTTGGGAGCCCCTCCTGGGGTCTCTGATTTCTGGGAGGGGTGTTGTGTGTCTGTATTACCTTAAACTTGTATATTTCTGTAAATATTCCTGTAAATACTGTATATATTTGCTTGTATATTGTGCTGAGCTGTAAACAGAGCTTCATCTCTTAACTTCCAGCCGGCTGAGAGTCTAGCCTGGGTCATTTTACAAGTGTGGGGGGGCGGGGAACTCCCAAACCATCATATTTCCCAAAGAAACTGCTCCCTGCCCTCCCGCCGGGTGCCCCAGGTACGTACTGCCTTCATCCGAGTCATAGCTGTTGGCATCTTCCTCCTCCTCCTGCTGGGGCTGCTGCCGCGCCGGGGCCACGGGTGCCGGTGGGACAGCAGGGGGCTGCTGGAAGGCAGGGGGCTGCCGGGCTGGCCTCTCCTCTCTGGCGGGGGGTACGCCGTAGCCCCCCCCTCGCTCCTCCCTGGCGGCAGCACGGGCTGGCTCTGAGGGTCCCAGCGGTGGGCTCGCTGCGGGAGGGACCCCATTAGCCCCTGGCACACTCTGCCCCCCAGCCCCTTGCAAGCAGCTGGATTTTACCTTGTCTCTCTGGGAACCGGCCAGCTGCCCCAGGACCTGGTCTTCCTGCCGCTGGAGCTGCTGGGGACAGATCACAAAATCGTTTTGGGTATAAAGACAAAAAAAAGATCATCCAGTCCAACCACAAACCCAGCACTGCCAGGTCACCACTCGACCCTCAGCATCACTTCTTGAAGGCTTTGGAACCCCTCTAAGGATGGGCAATCTACTGCTGCCCTGGCTTGATAATCCTCAAGAGGAAGTTGTTCCTCATGTCCAACCTAGACCTCCCGTGGGGCCACTTCAGGCAGTTTCCTCTTGTCCTACCACTTGTTACTAGGGGGAAGAGCCCAACTTCCACCTGCCTCCAGCCTCCTTTCAGGAAGCTGTAGAGAGCCATGATGTCTCCTCTCAGCCTGCTCTTCTCCAGGCTGAACACTCCCAGTTCCCTCAGCTGCTCCTCACTAGCCTTGTTCTCCAGACCCTTCACCAGCTTTGTTGCCCTTCTGTGTACCCACTCCAGTCCTTTAGTGTCCTTCTTGAAGTTAGGCCCCCAAAACAGAACCCAGGATTCAAATTGTGGCCTCACCAATGCCCAGTATGGGGCGGATGATCCCTGCTGTGGTCCTGCCAGTCACACTGTTGCTGATCCAAGCCAGGATGCTGCATTACTGAGCCATTTACCTGGGAGATGCTCTCCATCCCATTCCCATCCCAGCACTGCCACAAACAGGGAGGTATCTGCCCATGGCAGGGCATTGAAGTATTGCCCCCATAAACCGAGCATCCCGGCTGCATCCCCATGGCATCCTACCTGGGGATGCTGCTGGACCGGGAGCAGCAGCAGGAGCAGGGCTGGCAGCCGCTGGTGGGGGTGGCCGTGAGCCTTGCACAGAGTTGGTTCTCTTCAGAGCTGCAAGGAGAAGGGAGCATCAGCAACAACACCGTGAGGACTCTGCCTGTGTCAAGCATGGGGTCGCAGGCAGAATGGCCAGGGAAGGGCAGCCAAAAGCAGTGGAGAGAGAGGATTGGTCCATGGGTAGAGGTGGCCGAGACCACACCTCACACAATGTGAAGTCCCTTGATGTTGTTTGGTGCTGCCCACTGAGCAGAGACAACCCTGGTACACCTGGCAGCTTCATGCCCCCCACCCTCTCCTCCCAGGTGCACAGCAGCACAGGTCTCACCAGGGCTCCTGCTGACCCCGCTCTCAGCAGCGTAGTCGCGGCTGTCGGTGCCCCCATCGGTGACCTCACCGCCACATGGATCTGCTCTGCCCTCGGCTGGCTTGCGGCTGGGCACTGCGGAGCTGCCCCGGGCAGCTGCTGTCACATCACTGCCTGCGGGGACAGGGATAAAGGCTGTGGTGAGGCTCACGCCCTGACCACCCATCCATCCCCAAAGTGTCACCTGGGTGATGCCCAGCCCAGGTGTGAGGAGGAGGAGGATGGGTATGCCCACAGCAGTATCATCAGGGCATTGGGGACCATCAACCATGGGTGGCAGGAGGGCTTTGCACTATCCAACCTGCACGCAGTGGTTGGGAAAGCACAAAGGACATCCCAAAGGACACAGAAAACCATGGGGACAGAAGAGGCCAACAGGGAAAACCAGACCAGCGGTATCCATCACCTGGTTCTCAGCACCCATCAAACCCCTAACGACATTCCAGCTCCACACTCCCTGGGATGGGAGGATCATATTTTGTTTCTGCTGATCATCCTCCATTTATCAGTGAGACAACAGCGACAGCTGCCTTTGCCTCTCCCTTCCATCACCCAGCAGCAACCATCCCAGCAGATACATCCCAGCCGCACGCGCCAGGGTGCCGAGACCGCTCCATGGTGATGAATTGCAACCCACGGATGCGATGGGAAAGGTCTTGGAGCTCACCTGGCTGGCACTGGTGACACCAGGTATAAATCTTTTGCTGTGACACAAATGGGATGTTTCTCCTTGGCTAGGTTCTCAGGGTCACCAGGCAGGAGGAGAAAGCAAAACGCAACAGACTGCAGCTGGGGGGGAGTGGCGGGGGGCAGGNCAATAAGCATCCACAAAGCTGAGCCCCCGTGGTGCAGAAATTGCGATGTGAGAATTAATTTTCCAAAGGAGCTTTAGGGAAATCATAGCCACATCACCAACATGCAGCAGGCTGATCAGCGGGGAGGAGCTGCGCAGCCTGACCGACTCACTGCCGGATGCGCGGGCGAGTCGGTGCCTTCCCAACAGCAGCCTGTTGTGGGGCCAGGAAGCTTAATGGCACCAGTTACCAGCACAATTAAATAGTCTTAATTAAGTGGTTTCCCCAACTGCTGCTGCGTGGGAAGATGAAGATCGTCACTTGGCTGGGCACAGCCTTGCCAAGGCTCAGCCGGAGCTTCCCGCCGGCACTGTGAGCTGTAGTATGGGATGTGCCCGAGCCTGGATACCCTCCTGACGTGGGGATCCCATCATGGGGCTCACCCCAAAGTGTAGGCTGCATCCCCATGGGGAGTGGTGCTGTAGTGTCGAGAGGGTATGAGGCTGTGCCACCCACCCTGCTCACTGAGATGCTGACTGCCCACAGCCCTACCTAACCAGGTTGCCCAACATGGAGCAAAGCGCCAGGCCACTGCAACACAGGCCCAGGAAACAGCCCTTAACACCTCCTGAGCACCTACAACCATTCTGCCAATCAGGTTATGGCCATCAGAACATATCCTGAAGGGTGAAACGGAGAGGATCTCTTCAAGAGATGGTTGTCCTCAGCCCCTCATTGCCTCCTCCTCCACACAGCTGAAGAAGGGCAGAGGGAGAGGAGGGTTTGCAGGCACTGTGCTACTCATCACCATGATGGCTCAGGTGACAACATCACCTCGGTGATGTGTGAACCTTACACCTCAGCTGTGATGCTGAACTGGAAGAATGGTGGTTAACTCAAAATTAACTCCCAGCAGAACAACTCATCCAGGAGCAGCAGGAGCCCCAACCCTGACTTGTGTCAGTGCCAGCAGTAGCAGCAGTAGCTAAGGGATGTGAGTCCTGAAGATGTGGGTCCAGAGTAGCACAGGGTATATTCGATGGTTGGACTCAATGCTCTTTAAGGCTTTTTTTCCCACCAAAATGATTCTGTGAGGTTAGAAATTGATAAGGCCTGGTGAGGAACATGACTATGACCCTGTGAACAGGAGGCACTGATTGCTGTCCCTCAGTGCAGTTCCATCCACCAGCATCATTAAAGACACAGAATCCTAGAATGCATTGAATTGGAAGAGACCCTCAAAGTTCACTTCGTCCCTGCAGTAAGCCTAGGAGGGGGCTGCAAATGTTGGAGGGGACCAGGTATAACCATCAGAAACCACCACAGCAGCCTCCCTTTGCTCTGGCGACTATGCACAGAGTAAAGCTTTGATGTGAGGAAGCCCAACATGATCAGGTCAGAGGGCAGCAGATCAGCTGCTCCATCCCTTGCAGACATGCACAAGCTCCCTCTGCCCCCATAAGCCTCCTAAAAGCGTTCCCAGAAGTTTTTCTAGGGATTTCCATTAAATACCCAGAAAAACAGCTGCCAATCAACAGTGGGAAACCAAACGCCCCCGGGAGCCAGCTCTGCTCAGCGTCTTCGCACCAGCCCAGGCGTCTGCCGTGGGTGGGGAAGCCCCAGAATAACTCTGGTCCCCGCAGAGGGGGTGGCAGCAGCCAGGAGAGGTTCTGCCGCTGTCACCTCCCAGGAAAACACGGTGGGGAAAGGAGGGAAGGAGAGAGGTGGCTGAGCACAGGGGAGGCCTGAAGGTCAGTGCTTACCATCAGAATCCTGCTCGGCCGGGGGCCTGGAGTCTGCCTGGCCTTGGGGGGCACAAACAGAGCAAGAAGTGGTGAAGCTGCAGCTCATCCACCCACCAGCACCAGCCTGGGATGTGCTGCTACTCTTTGACAGAATCCCAGAATCTCAGCACAGTGAGGTTGGAAGGGACCTTTGGAGATCAGGCAGTCCAACCCTTCCTACTCAGGCAGTGACACCCACAACAGCTTGCCCAGGATCACAATGACCAAGTCGCTTTGGAATCTCTCCACAGGAGACTCCACAACCTCTCTGGGCAGCCTGCTCCAGGGCTCCAGCACCCTCACACCATATAAAGTTCCTCCTGTTCAGGTGGAACCTCCTGGGTTCCAGTTCATGTCAGTTTCCCCTTGTGCTGTCACTGGGCACCACTCACTGCCCCAGTCTCATGCCCCCCACGGGTTCTTTAGCTCTTGCTGAAGGTTGATCAGATCCCCTCTGAGGCTGCTCCAGGCTCCACAGCCCCAGGGCTCTCAGCCTTTACTCCTCACAGAAACACTTCAGTTCCCCCAACATCTCTGTAGCCTCTACTGGACTCTTTCCAGTAGCTCCCTGTCTCTCTTGAACTGGGGAGCCCAGAAGTGGACCCTTTAGAAACCAGGCAGCAGCTACATGACTGCTCTGGATGCCCTTTGCCAGGGCTCACCCTTGCAAACAATGGGGAGTAGGTCCAACACCTTGCTGGTGGGACCCCTCGCAGTGATGGAGTGGGCCAGCAACTGCTGTCACCTACCTCGGGTGGGTGCACGGGAGGGGAGTTTTTGGTCCCGGGCTGGTGGTTCCGCAGGGCTGGGCTCGCTCAGGGCTTGGGGTCCCTTGTTCTTGCTGACAGGCATCGGCTGGGGCAGCATCTGCTTGGGCAAACCCTTGAAGAACCAGGCACCAGAGCGCTTCCACACCTGGGGGTGCAGGTAGAAAGGTGGTAGGCATGTCTTGGGGGGAAGGCTGGGTACAGACCTAGGAGCCCTCAGCCCCCACCAGCATCAGCAGGGTTCTCCTGCAGTGAGCAACACTGAGGATGTAGATCCCTGTACCCACCCTGCCCCACAGTCACAGAATCTCAGCATGGAGGAGGTTGGAAGGGACCTCTGGAGATCATCCAGTCCAACCCACTTGTTAAAGCAGGGGCACCCAGAGCAGGTTTCAGAAGACAGCAGCCAGGTGGGTTTGGAATCTCTCCC
Source organism: Semnornis frantzii (assembly GCA_013399775.1). Lineage (NCBI taxonomy): Eukaryota > Metazoa > Chordata > Aves > Piciformes > Ramphastidae > Semnornis > Semnornis frantzii. Next base: position 27,702 of record VWYK01004211.1, read on the forward strand.
CAGATGGGAAGTCCACTACCTCACAGGGAAGTCTATGCCACTGCTCTACTACCCTCAACATACAGAGGTTCCTCCTTGTGTTTAGATGAAACCCATGTGCAAGTTTGTGCCCCTTACCTCTCATCTGTCCTATTAACAAATTAACTCTTCAGCTATGGACTCTGTAGGTGTCAGGGAGCCCATGTTTGGTCCCAAAAGTCTCTTCTGCCCCATTCTGTTTCCAAGCCAAAAAATAAATGGCATTTTACCTAGAAAATGCGCTCACGCTACAAGAGCCAAACTTGCTGGGCAGGATTTAATGCTCCAAAGGAGCATTCACCAGTTTGGAGATGGTTCCATCTCAGAGGTGGGGACAGACCAAGGAGAAACCAAGGGCAGAGACATGTCCCCACTCCAGCATGAGGAACCCCCAGGGCAGGAGAAGATGCCACACTCACCTCTCGCTGCTCACTGCAGATCTTGCAGAGCCAGATAGTGTGGGGCCGGTTGTTGGTGGTCTGCACCCCACACTTGGTGCAGACATTCTGCAAGAGAAAGCAAAGCACCAGCTGGGGACACTTTGGCTACCAAAGAAGTCCCACAGCACCAGCATCATCCCTCAGGAGTG
>VWYK01004213.1:0-16608 GCA_013399775.1 Semnornis frantzii
AGATCACATTGGGTGATCACAACCTCTCTGGAGGTCTTTGGTGCTCCACAACCTTCCCGGNAACCTTCCCGGAGGTGTTCAAGACCAGGTTGGAGGAGGCCTTGAGTGACCTGTGCTAGTGGGAGGTGTCCCTGCCTATGGCAGGGGGTTGGAACTGTCTGATCCTTGAGGTCCCTTCCAACCTTCCCATTCTGTGATTCTGTGATTCTAGTGGAGGATGTCCCTGCTGACTCCGGGGCAGGTTGGACTGGATGACCTTTGGAGGTCCCTTCCAAACCATTCTATGATACTATGATAACTCTTTCCCTGCCCCTGCTGCCCATGCTGCCTGGGTCTGGGCTGGCAGCACACTGTGCAGGGTGCCAGCTCATGTCCAGCTTGTCACCCACCAGCAGCCCCAAGGCTTTCTCCTCCTGGGCTGTTCTCCATCCTTATATCCCACAGCCTGCACCGATCCCAGGGATTGCCTCGCCCCACGTGCAGGACTTTGCCCTTGGCCTTGTTGAGCCTCATAAGGTTTAGATGGGCTCACTTCTCAACCCTGTCCAGGGCCCTTGGCATGGAACCTGTCCCACAGGTGTGCCAACAGCACCAGCCCCTGAGTGGTCCATGTGACATAGCCACAGACCTTCAGGTTAAGGGATCATTTGGAAACCTGCCCCTGCTGCTTCTGACCCAGCTCAGCCCTCAGAGGTGCTCAGATAATTTCAGTGCTTTCTCTTTCCCACCCCACCCCTTGCAGATCCTCACACAGGGCTCTCCCATGTCTCTGGGTCTGCTGCCTTCTTCCAACTCCACGAACACAAGCATGGACTGCACCCCCCAGGGGCTGCACCCCACCATCCCTGCCCTGGGAAGCCTCCTCCTGCTGGGCTGTGTGCTGCTCAATGGCATGAGCTTCTGGATCTTCTGCTTCCACATCAAGCAGTGGGATTCAGGCATGATCCTGCAGTTCAGCCTGGTCCTGGGAGATATCCTCATCATCCCTGCTGTGCCACTCAGGATTTCCTACTTCAGCCTTGGCAACCAGTGGCCATTTGGGCAGTTTCTCTGCCAGCTGGAAGTCTTCCTGCAAAGCACCCACGTGTACAGCAGCATCTACTTCCTGATGCTCATCTGCATCCACCGGTACTTTGCGGTGGTGCGGTACAAGAACAAGACCCTCTGGAAGAAGAGAAGCTTCTTGATTAAGCTGAGCTTGCTCATCTGGCTCATTCTCTTCATCCAAGGACTGCCTTTCTTCTTCTTCCTCAAGACTTCAGTTATTGATGGCTCAGCAAAATGCCTGAATATTCATCAATCAGATTTGGTCTCTGTTTACTTGTTCTACAACACCTTCTTGCTTGTGCTTTCTTTCCTCCTGCCCTTCGCCATTTCCTTGACTTTTGGAGCTCTCTTGGGGGCTGCCATTGCTCAAGTGGCAAAGAAAAGCTCCAGAGGCAAGAAGATGAAGAGCAGGTCACTACAGATGATAACAGTGTCCCTGGTGATTTTTGCTGTCTGCTTTGGCCCTCTGCACATCTGCAGGACCGTTGCTGTCATCATGAAGTACTATGGCATGTCTTGTAAGCTCCTGAACCAAGCAGAAGTTGCCTACTACACCAGCTGGGTGATCACCATGGCAAACACCTGCCTGGATCCCCTGATCTATGTCTTTGCTAATGATAAGTTTAAGAAGAGCTTTGCTGACTCCTTTCGCAAACGCTGGGGCATGAAAAAGATTATGAAAGGTCCAGGAGCCTCCTCAGACCTTCCCACCACATCCTGTGGGAACCAGCAGCTCTATCTCCAGCCCTGACAGTGACTAGATCCCATCCCACATTTAAAACTCTAAAACTGCCCCAAGCACCACCACAGATTTCCTTGATTTGAGCAGCCACCGAGTGTGTAGTAACTCCAGCAAAGCCTCCTCAGTGCAGACAGCTTTGGTTTGAAGAAGCTTTGGGGAGCATGGACTCTGTTCACTTGTTATGAGACAACAGTTTCAAGCTTTTAATGAGCTGTAGCTCTGTACTGTGCCCCCCAAGGACAAGAGAGACCTGGGCATGTCAGAGTCCAGTGAAGGGCTGTGGTGATGATGAAGCATCTCCATGCAGCACAAGGAGAGACCGAGGGAGCTGGGACTGTTAGCCTGGAGAAAGCTCCTGGGGACCTCACCAGAAATCCCTCACAAGGCCACGGATCCTGGCTGTGCCTGAGCACAACCAGCCACTCTGGAAGGCTGCTTCCAAGTCCCTCAAAAGCCTTGGTGACACATTCTCCCTCTGGGTGTCATCAGAAGGTTGTTTCTTCTGTGCTTCTGCTGCTGCCTTTGGGGTAGAAGGAGAAGGTTGCATTGCCCCACGGCTGGCTGCAAGCCTGGCAAGTGCTGTGGTGCTGAGGGTGGACACAGGAGGAAGAAGCTGCAGATTGTAACCATGAAACTCCTGGCACTGAATGTGCCCTTGCCCTCACTCAGGCACCAGCTGGAAGGTCATGACAGAGTGTGACGAAAACGTGACAGAGGAACCACACCACAAGGCCCTCTGCCTGGCAGCCATCACACTGCCAGTGGGTTCAGGGGCTGTGTGCTGGAGCAGGAAGAGGAAAGCAGCAGCTTGCACATGGCACATGGCTGGGACTTGTGCCCTCTGCTGCCCTGGGCAACACCCCCAGACTGCACAAATGGGAGCCCCAACAACCACAGGCAAGTCGAGGTTGGCAGACGTTTTAGGAGGTCATCAGGGCTAAGCCCTCCCTGCTGAAGCAGAGCCACCTAGAGCTAGAAGGCCTCAGGAGGTGCTGGCATGGCCTTAGGCCATGGGATCACAGCCATGGGTACAGTCCCTCTGCCACCTACCTGACCACAGTGACCTTACAGCCCAGCAGAGCTGGGAGGAAAAGATGGACCGAGCAGCAGGAAAAGGGGGAGGAAGCAGCAGGGGTGGGGGTAATGATGGCAGCCACAAGGCTAATAACACTGAGACTCTTTCTGTCGTTTTCAACTCTTTAATTTCTAACAGAATTGGTTTTTTAAGAACCAACCAAAACCTTCTGGTCCCGTGGGGGTCAGCATGTGGCCCTGCTGTTGGCTTGACCTTACTTTTGTCAGCTGTGGGGCCTTCTGCTATCACTCCTGGCGTCGCTTCTTGGAAGGCACAGCAGAGTCCTCAGAGCTGGTGGCCTTCCTCTTCCGAGGCCGCCGGGGCCCCTGCCATGAGCAGTCCTTGTGCTGGCTGGGAACAGAGGCACCTGCTGCAGCCTCCTCCTGCTGCGTGAGCAGCTCTTTTAGCTTCCCTGGGATGGGAGTGGAGACAGAGCAGTGACAGCCAGGATGCCCCTGAGGAGCAGTAGTGGAGGTGCCTGGGACTTGACTGCTGGCCTCTGGGCCGGCGCTGCTGGATGGTGCTGGTGTGGGCACAGGGGTGCTCCCTGCCACAAGGTTACCTACCTGTTGCGTTTTGCTGGCAAGCCAGCTGGTGCTGGGCACAGGGCTCTGCCTGGGCTGACAGCCAAAGAGAGCCAAGCAGATGGCTTCCCCAGGGCTCTCCTCCAGGTTCCTGGCTAGCTGGCAGTGCCAGCGGCGCAGGAGCTGCTGAGCTCTCCTCCCATACAGTGCCACGGTGAAGCCAATGAGCTTCTGCACAAACTCCGTGGTGTGGCTCTGCAGAGCAGCCTGCAGCAGCCTGCCCAGGTGCTCCTGCTGCAGCCCCACCACGGGCAGGGTGCTCAGGATGGTCTCTTCCAGCCTGAGCCGCAGAGAGTGCTCTGTGCCCAGGATGTGACCCAGCTGCCAGTGCAGCCAGGGCCGCAGCAGCTGCAGCAGGTCTGGGCGCATCCTGAAACAGAAGGCCCAGGCCAAGGGGTGGAGTTTGTTCACTGCCCTCTGCGCAGGGCGCCTGCACCCTCGCCAGGAGCGTGCCCTGCCCTGCCTGGCCCTAGAGAGAGCTGCCGTAGCGTTGTTTGGCTTTGTGAGCAGCATTTCTTGCTGGCCTGGGGTGTGAGCAGGGGCAGAGTTGGGGCAGCTGGGATGCCCCTGCAGAGCGGTGCCCGAGGTGCCCAGGACTTCACCTGCAGCCAGTGGGGCAGGGCTGTTGGAGGGGGCTGCTCTGGGCACAGGTGTCCTCTTGTGGCAGGCAGCAGAGTTGGAGCTGGCTGCTTGCTCACTCTCCCATCTCCCTTGGTGTTCAGAAGGGCTGGTGTTGACCCTGGGCTTGTCCTTCTCTCTCTCTTGGAAGTCGCCGGGGCTAATGCTGCCCATAAGGTTGCCCTCCCATCTGTCTTGGTAGGCAGCCCAGCTTGCGCCTGCCACAGGGCCACAGTCCTGCCATCTCTTGAAAACATCAGAGTAGATGTCTTCCCCTGGCATCTCCTTCAGCTTTTCCATGGCATCACAGGAGACTCCAAGGAGCACCAGGGCTGCCCTCCGGCACTGCTCCACAGTGAAGCCAATGAATTTGTGCACGAAGGGCACCGTGTGGCTCTGGAGCTGGGCCTGCAGCAACTCAGCCAGGTGCTCTGCATGCAGGCCCACAGCAGGCAGGGCGCTCAGGATCGCTCCTTCCAGCAGCAGCACCTGAGAGTGCTCTGCCCCCAAAAGGTGCCTCAGCTCCTGCTGCAGCCAGGGCTGCAGGAGCCGGAGCAGAGCTGGGTGCTCCCTGAAAATGAAGCCCCAGGAGCTGCAGGGAAGGCCTCCTACGAACCCAGCATACAGACCCCACGGCTGGCACGCCACGGTGCTTCCCACTGCTGCTGCAGGTGGGCTTTGGGGGAGCTCTTCTAGTTGGTCCCCTGGCAGCAGCTGCCAGCTGGCAGTGCCTGTGCTCCTGCAGACAAGGCACTCAGGCTTGAGCCACATGGAGTGCACGATGCAGCTGAAGCAGCAGCAGGGGCTGCATGGCAAGGCGCAGGCTGCCCTGTCCCCAGTGCCAAGCCACAGTGGGCAGCAGTCCTCTGAGGCCACACTCATTGTAGGCTCAGCTGGGTTGTGGAGAGCTGCTGGGGCCAAGGGGTATCCTACTGCAGGAAGAGAGGCTCCAGTCACTGCTTGGCCCAGGGAGGGGTGTCAGACAAGCCCAAGTCCCTCAGAAGCAAGCCCAGCCAACCAGCCCAAATCCCTCAGAAGCAAGCCCAGCCAGCCAGCCCAGGTCCCTCAGAAGCAGCTCCCCAGGGTGAGGGTTCAGCTCCTCCCTGCTCACCTCCCCTGCAGCAAGCTGACCTCCCTCTCTTCGGGCTGCCTGGAGCAGGCCAGACAGGCGAAGAACCTGCAGTGGCTTCAGGGATGGGCACTGAGAGCTGCGGCAGCCACCAGTGCCCAGGGCACAAGCCCAGCACGAGCCAAAGGCTTGCTCTGCACTCCTCAGCCACGGGAGCCAAGTGGAGGTGCTGAAGCCAACTGGGGCTTACTGGGTGCCCAGCACAAGCAGTGCAGGTGGTGATGCCACGGTGCGTGGCTGATGTCACAGCAGCTGCTGGGCCACGTTGCCATGGGACAGCCCCACCTCAGCGCTCATCCCGCAACCCTGTGGCCCCAGCACACACCTCAGGCCTCACCACTGCCTGCTCCATCCCCTGTGTCTTCAGTGCTTCGAGCAGCCTCTGAGGCATTGGCCATGGCCTCCTGGGGCCCCACCAGGTCACCCTGGCCTCAGGTGGAAGACCTCTGCAGCACACACAGCAGGAGGCTTCCCCAGAAGCCCAGCACAGGCAGGAGCCCAGAACACAGCACTGCAGCTCTGCCCTCACCAGTGCTGGCTCCCTCAGAGCATTACCTCCCTCGGCCTGCTGGCAATACTTTGTCTAATGCAGCCCAGGCTGCCATTAGCCCTGGGATGGGTTAGGAACTTTCCCACACACACACTGTTGGAATTTAGCAGCCCAGCTCAGAGGGCTTGGCAGGAAGGTGCAGCTCTGTGTACAGCAAAGCACAAGTCACAAGCAGATAGACACAAGAGATTTACAGAGGTTTGCAATTGTAGACAAATTAGAAATAACACAGAAATCCAAACTGCCTCCTGGGCAGAGGAAGCTGCCCAGAGGGGCTCAAAGCTGCCCTTTCTTTCTCCCTCTCCTTTCCCAGACAGACAAACAAAACAAGCAGCAAAGTTTAGGTTGTTTTCTGTCAGCCAAGGTTGGAGGAGAGAGATTGGAGCAGAGTGAGGAGGAAGCAAATAGCTGCAGCATCCCAGACCAGAGTGGGACACACTGGTGACATTTTGGCTTTTTACTCCTCTCAGCAAACCAAGAAATGACAAAGACTTCATCATTATTTTCTTTTCACACCAATGATCTAATTTCTCTCGTTCAAATATTCCAATCAGCCTCAATCAGCTGAAGCCCTCTGGGCAGCAAGGGCACCTTGGAGGCTTCATCTTCAACCTGCTGTCCCCCAGGGCCTTTTCTGCCAAGCTGCCTTTCACCTGAGTGGCTCCCAGCAGGAGCAGGAGGGGCGCTGGGGGTTGCTCCTTCCCAAGGGCCACACTTTGCACTTCTCCTTGTTGAACTTCACCAGGTTCCTCTGAGCTCCTTCCTCCAGCCTGCCCAGGTCCCTCTGCATGCCAACACAACCAACCCTCTGCTGCAATGCCAGTGGACCCTAGGGCAATGCTGGGAGAGGCTCTTGAGATTTTGGCAGTGAAAGGAGCTGCATTTCATTCATGTGCTGGGGCTTATGCTGACACCTTGAGAGGCTGCAGAGGTGGGCCCAAGCCAGCCTCATGATGTTCAACAAGACCAAGTGCAAGGTCCTGCACCTGAGTCAGGGCAATCCCAAGCGCTGAGAGGGGCTCATGCTGGGGGCAGGGGTTGAGCACCAGGATGGGACAATAATTCCAGGGTGGATGTTGCTGTGACAGAAGGGCAAACTCACATCAGCTTCATCTCTGCTGGGATGAAAGGCAGTATGGAAGGGGATACTCTGCTAGGGAACAAAACCAATCCCTTTCGAATCAACCTACTTGCAAAATGAGTTAAATGAGAGCCAAATGAAGTGCTTAGCTTAGGGATCTTTTGCCCCAGAACAGGGGCTGGCAGGTTTGCTTTTAATTCCCATTAAAGCCCTCCTGAGGAAGCTTCTACTTTTAGCTTTGTAGGCTATGAAATGAGTTATGGACTTTGCAAGCCCCAACCCACAGCCCTCCGAGTCCACTCTGGGTGAAGCCAACTTCTGCCTTTTGTTTGTGCCAAAGGCTGCAACCAAACATTTTTCTTTTTAAAAAAGCAAAGCCTTTGTGCCCAGAATGTCTACCCAGCTGCACCAATGGCCTCAGACACTGCACAGCACCTCTCCAAGGCAGCTTTGTTCAGTTTATCTAAGGTCAAACCCTCCAAGTTTTAAGAACTGCCTTAAAAACATCCCCCCCCCAAGTTCCGGCTCCTGCAAGCACATGATGCAAGAGGTGACATTGCCTCTGCAGAGAGAAGCAACTCTTTGGGGCAAGCACCAACATCAAACCCACCAACAAAGAGCCTCCTTTTGACTTTTTTGGAGGGAAAGAAACCCCCTGGTGACTCAGGCAAACAGAGTCAGGCTGCTTGGACCAGCCCAGGCTGGCAGCAGCGAGGGCTCGGCGCAAGTGGCGAGGGAAGTGAAAAAGCTTTTGCATTTGTGTGAGGGTGCATACAAGAACTGCCAAACAGGATACAGGCTGAGAAACCAGCTGGGCAAAGAGGCTGAAGCCAGCAGAGCATCCTGCTGGGGAGCAGTGTGTGCTGGGGGTTATGCTGGCACCCTGACAGGCTGCAGAGGTGGGCACCAGCCAGCCTCATGAGGTTCAACAATACCAAGGTCCTGCATCTGGATTGGGGCAATGCCAAGCACTGATACAGGCTGGGCAGTGCCTGGCTTGAGAGCAGCCCTGAGGAAAGGGACTTGGAGGTGCTGGTGGGTGAGCAGCTCAACATGAGCCAGCAGTGTGCGCTGTCAGCCAGACAGCAACCAGAGCCTGGGCTGCTGCAAGACAAGTGTGGGCAGCAGGGCAAGGAAGGGGTTCTGCCCCTCTGCACTGCTCTAGTGAGAGCCCACTTGGAGCACTGTGCCCAGTTCTGGAGCAACTATTACAAGAAAGAGCTGGAGGTGCTGGAAGGTGTCCAGAGAAGGGACATGAGGATGATCAGAGGGCTGGAGCTGCTCTGCTCTGAGGACAGAATGAGAGGGTTTGGGCTGTTCAGTCTGGAGAGGAGAAGGCTCCAAGGATACTTTATTGTGGCCTTCCAGTGCCTGAAGTGGGCCACAAGAAAGCTCTGGAGGGACTTTTTAGGGTGTCAGGTAGTGACAGGACTGAGGGGAATGGAGCAAAACCAGAAGTGGGTAGATCCAGATTGGATGTTAGGAAGAAATTCTTCATCATGAGGGTGGTGAGATACTGGCACAGGTTGCCCAGGGAGGTGGTGGAAGCCTTGGCCCTGGAGGCCTTTAAGGCCACGCTGGATGTGGCTCTGAGCAACCTGATCTAGTGTGAGGTGTCCCTGCCCGTGGCAGGGACTTGGGGCTGGATGATCCTTGGGGTCCCTTGGGCTGCCTTCCAGCCCTGACAATTCTGTGATTCTATGATCCTACAGACAACAAACACAAGTTCATCTTTTTGGTGGCTCTCTGCTGTGAACCCATGCAGAGAGTGGGCTGGATTGGAAGAGACCTTAAAAATCATCTAGTTTCAACACCTCTCCATAATCAGGGACACTCTCCACTAGGGCAAGTTGCTCAAAGCCTCATCCAACCTGGCCTTGATTTAGAGGCTCAGAGCACTTTGTTGCTGCAAGAGTTTGGAGATGTTGTTTTGCTGGAATTGATGCTGTCAGTCACAAAATCCCCTGGGTTTGTGCCCCAGGAGGCAGGCTGCAGCCCAAGGAGGCATTTCAGAGGGTGAGGATAGGACCCTTAGTCCCACCCCCAAAGCAAAGAGCTGGGAGCTGGGCGAGACCCCTGTGGGACAGAGCTCCCTGCTGTGCTGTGAGGAGTTCCAGCATGTGGTTTCCTTCCCTAGAGACAGGAGAAGGAACTTCCCCCCATGAGTCACAGTTCACAGGGTCCATCTCAGCAGAGATCAGGGCAAACTGATCCTTCTCACCGGCCAGGAAACTCTCAGGCCTCAGCCCCACTGGGGCAGCCCTGGTTTGCAGCAGCCTTTCCTCTCCCTGCTCAGAGCTGAGGCTGACCCAGAGGAAGACTTGGGTGACATTTAGCTCAACCATTTGTCTGCCTAACGGGTTTGGTGTTCCAGCTCCTGCAGAGCCACCCTGTGCTGCTCCTCCTGCACTGCCAACCTGCAAATTGGGGCTGCTTGGCTGGGAATCAGACCCTTTTGCTTTGGCTTCCCAAGGCTGCACATGTGCTGTGTGCTCCCCTTCCCCCAAATTTCTTTCCTACAGCCTGACATGACTGCCAGAGGATTAAAAAAGAAACTCAAACTCAAACCTTGCAGGAGGAAACTGCTTGGGGTTTATCCCTGGGTTTCAGTCTGTCTGTGGAGCTGGGTGCTCAGGGCTGTGTCCCTGCCCTGGGAGATCTTTCTGCTGCCTGTTGGGAGCAGCCTGGCCCTGATGGATGCACAGACGTCCCTGGAGCTGAAAACAGCCTCCAAAATCACTTCTAAGAGCTTCTTGCAAGCAGGACCCAAAGCACCATCTCTGCTGTGAGGGACCTGGGGCTTGAGCTCACATCAGACCCTGAGGCTGGAGGGGACTCTCTGGCTTCACAGAGTGGTCTCTCTGTGACCTAGTGCAAGTTGCTCACTCCTCAATGCCAGCAGGTGTTGCAAGATGTTACCTCCCTGTTGCCAAGAGCTTCCCACAGCAGCTGCCCAGCAGAGGTGGGCGTGGGAGGGTGTCCTCCTAAACCAGCTGAGCAAGAGCTACCAAAACCAGCCTGGGTGGCACACGGAGGAAGGAGCAGAGCTCTGCCACACTGGCATTGAGCTGCTCCAGGATGAGCTTTATCTGTGGCTGTGAAGGTAGAGAGGCAGCTAGCACTTGCACCAGGCAAAATGTCCCCTTGTGTGTGTGTGAAGGCTGAAGGGCAGCAGGGATCTGCTTGAGATCCCTCCTCACCTGGCGCAGAGCAGGGTGTGAAGCCTCCACTCTGCCAGGCGGAGGTCCTGCCATAAGCTTCCCCTGCCCAGTCTGGGCTGGCTCTGGTGGATCTGGAGTCACCTGTGGTTTGAAGCTCTCCTGGGGGACAGAGGAGGAAAATCATGGATTGGAGGCTTGGGTTTCCCTTGGGATAGGAGTGAGTGATGCACTGCCTGGGCTCTCCTGCTGCTGGCTTTGCCACTGCGTGTTGGGGGAGTGGGTGGGATGAGCTTCAGTGGGACAACCCCAACTTTCAGGAGGGATGTGGGTTGGTGCTGGGCACTTTGGTGCTAAGTTGAGATCCACAGGCATGTTCTGGTGTGGTAGGCATGCAGAATGATGTGTATGTGTGTGCAGTGATCTCTCTGTGGTGGGGTGGAGTACAGAAGAAGGTCGATGGAGACAAAGTGGCATGGCTGCAAACTTCCACACAGGAGGAGATTTGTTGTTGCTTAAACACACCTGAAGTGTAAAGGGAAACTGTCAGCTCAGGGGCTGGGTAGGAAAAGTGCAGACGTGGCCATGCCCTGGGGACAGGGAAATGGCAACACAACCCCCCCCTGAGCACGATGCTGAGGGGTTTCTGCTAAACTCTTCTGCACTTAACCAACCCAGCTTGGCCTCCTGCTGCTGCACCCCAGCACCCTGCAGCATCCCCAGCAAGCCAGTGCAGACCTGCTAGGCCCTGCACAGCCACCACTGCCCTTTCTTCACAGCCTCCCCTCGTATCTCCTTGGCCAGAGGAAAAGCCTGCAGGCAGGCAATTCCCACCCAGCCCCTCTAATCCCTTTATGGTGTTTGTGGCGGGCTCCCCCGTGCGACCCTGCTCTTTGCCTTCCCTCTAATCTCCCTGTCAAACACTTTGGGCAGCAGGCAAACCACTGTGGGTTCTTCAGACCCGAACTGGGAGAGGAACTGCTCTCACCTGGGGCTCCACAGGTCAGAGCTCTGGGAGGTGCTTTTGGGCTTTAATGACCTCAGTTCTGAGCTGCATCCTGAATCCTGGAGGATAATTTAGAGTAAAACCCAAACCTGGCATCCCAGAATCTCTGCTTTCAAGAGAGGTAATTCTGTCACTCTGCTCTGGGGAGACCTCACCTGCAGTGCTGTGTCCAGCTGTGGGGTCCCCAGCACAAGGATGTGGCCATGAGAATGAGCAGAGGGCTGGAGAAGCTCTCCTACAAGGACAGATTGGGAGAGTTGGAGCTGTTCAGCCTGCAGAAGAGAAGACTGCAGGGAGACCTTAGAGCTGCATTTCAGTATCTGAAAGGGACTTGCATGAAGATTGGGGAGGGACTGTTCAGAAGGGCAAGGGGCAATGGTTTGAAACTGGAGCAGGGGGGACTTAGGTTAGACATCAGGAGGAAGTTCTGCACAATGAGAGTGGTGAGACACTGGAACAGATTGCTCAGAGAATTGTGGAGGCCACATCCCTGGAGACACTCAAGGTCAAACTTGATGTGGCCCTGAGGACCCTGATTTAGCTGGAGAAGTCCCTGCTGACTGCAGGGGGGTTGGGAAAGGTGACCTTTGAGGGTCTTTTCTGACCCAATGATTCTGTGATTCTGTGCCCTGGGATGATTCCTCCCAGGCAGGTGTAGGGAGGGGTGTAACAGGCAAGGCAGAAAGGGTCCCCAACCCTCTGCCCTTCCTGGAGCACTACCAGCTTGTAGCTGGGGTGCAGGTGTTAAAAGTCACCCCAGGAGGTAGATTAGTCCCCGTTTAACCCCTTCTGGCTAGAGCACATTTTGTTTCAGAAAGTTTTCAACCTGGAAAATTTTCAAAGGTTTTTTATTGTTCTTCTTGGCTGTATTCTGGCAAGGCTTGAAAACACTTGGGCTGATAAGGCCTCAAAGTCAGAGAGATAAAAACTGAAAGTATTTAGGTGGTGGCCAGGCCTCCTCAGGAGAGCTCTGTGGGCATTGCTGGCTGCAGCACCCCAGAAACGGTGCTGGGCAAGGGAGCAGCCCTGCCACATCCTGCAGCATGGCCTGCAGCTGCCAGGCAACGCCTCAGGGGACCAGCACGGCATCTCAACCACCGTGGTGAAGGTAATTGTTGGTCTGTGCTGTGGCAAATGGCATCTCAACCACCGTGGTGAAGGTAATTGTTGGTCTGTGCTGTGGCAAGAGAACAGAATCAGCTTCTCTTCCCTCCCTCCTTATCTGGAGGGACCCCTCTGTGCTGTGCTGCAGCTCGAAGCTGCTTCAGTAAAGGCTTCTGGAGATCTAATCTGTGACCTTCTCGTCCTACAAAGGCAGCTCTGCTCCCTTCCTGCCTTCATCTCCTCTGGCCAGCTGACCTTGGGCCAGTCACTGATTCCCTTGGCCAGGTGCCTCGTGGTGGTTAATATTTACTGTAGCTGGCGCGGAGGGGAGCGGGCAGGAGCCCACTGAGCACCCAGAGCAAAGAGGTGATTGAGGAGGCTGGAGGGTCCAGCTGGGACTTGTGTGTGGTGCTGCTGGTGTAACATAGAGGTGATGCCACAGCTGTAGCTGTGGTGAGCTCAGACTTGATCCTGGGCAAATCTAAGTGGGCAGGTGCCCAGCTCTGCGTGGCAGAAATACTTCCTCCTGCCAACTAAAACTCGCCCCCCAACATAGAATCATTTAGTGTGGTGTTTGGGCAGGGGTGGCACCCTGGTCATGCACCCACGGGCTGGTGCCACCTCTGCCATCCCTAAACAGCTGCAAACAGAGGCTGTTTGTCCTGCTGGGGCTGGCTGGGCTTTGACCAGGTGAGGGATTAGCAGTGTTGATTCTCTCTTCCTCCTGTGGCTATTTTGGTGCTCAGTGCTTCCAGCTGTTCAAAGAGGAGCTGCTGAGCAGTATGCTGGGGTCATTTCTCCATGTTTTCAAGCCCACTCGTGCTTTGGGATGTTTCTGGAGAGCTGGGCACATGCAGGAGGGAAGCTGGGAATGAAAGGAGCTGAGTTTGAGGTGTGCAGGGTCTTGGCTGAACCTTAGCACCTCACCTGAGCATGCTGCTGCTGGTCCTGCTGTCTGTCTGCTGTGAAGGATGTGATGCAGCAAGCTCTGCAGAGCTGCTCACCTCTTCCTGGGCTGGGTTTGTGATGATTCTCAAGGGGTTCAGGTCCATCTCTCTCCTCTTTGCTTTTCATACAAGCTCAAAACTAGCCTCAAGGATGGGGCTCTGAGCAACCTGCTCTAGCTGAAGAAGTCCCAGCTCACTGGAGGGGAAGGTTGGCCTAGATGAGACCATCACAGAGTCACAGAATGTCAGGGGCTGGAAGGGACCTCCAAAGCTCAGCCAGCTCCAACCCTCCTGTCAGAGCAGCACCACCCAGAGCAGATCACACAGGAACACATCCAGGTAGGTTTGGAATATCTCCAGAGAGGGAGACTCCACAACCCCCCTGGGCAGCCTGTGCCAGGCTTCTGTCACCCTCACAGGGGAAAAAAATCCTCCCCACCTTTACATTAAACTTCCTATGCCTCAGCTTCCACCAGTGCTCCTTATGCTGACATTGGGCATCACCCAGCAGAGTCTGGCTCTAGTCTCTGGGCACTCACCTGCACATCTTTATAATCATTGCTGAGGTCACCTCTCAGGCTCCTCTTCTCCAAGCTCCCAGCCCCAGCTCCCTCAGGCTGTCCTCATAACAGAGCTGTTCCATTCCCTTCAGCATCTTTGTGGCTCTGTGCTGGACTCTCTCAAGCAGTTCTAGGTCCTTCTTAAACTGGAAGGCCCAGAACTGGACACAGTACTCCAGATGCAGTCTCACCAGGGCAGAGCAGAGCGGCAGGAGAACCTCTCTCAACCTCCTAACCACAGCCCTCCTCACCCACTCCAGAATGGCATTGGTCCTCCTAGTCATGAGAGCACTTTGCTGGCTCATAGTCAATCTCCCATCCACTAGGATGTCCCTTCTAATCCAAACCACTCTAGAATTCTATGGTCCCAGGGCCTCAAGCTCCCCGGGCAGGGCAGAGATGGGTGCACAGGGCCAAGGAACTCAGCTGAGCTGGGGACAACTCCACGGCTGGTGCTGGCTCAGTGCCTGTTGCAACACCTCCGGGAAGCGCTGCTGCTGGGTTGCACACCCAGGGGTTTCCTCCTGTGCTGCCATCCTGCTTGGGACAATTTCCAACCAGGAATGAGGAAATGCTGAGCTTTGCAACCACGTTCATGGATGCAACCCTAAAGCACCTCAGAGAGGCAGGTGTCTGCCTTTGAGCTGCACCCCATTTTCAGCTACAGGAGACCCTGTTTGTCACCCAGGAAGCACCAAGGAGATGGGTGACAGAGGACACCTGAGTGGCTCTGCCACTGCTGGTGTGGGGAACCCTCGGGCACATTCCTGGGTGCCAGAGTCCTTTGGACAAGCTCTGCTCAGGGCAGCACCCATGGTCAGTGGGGTGGGTGACGTCCGGGCTGCCCACAGCCTGCTGCCATTGATGTCACCACCCGGGGATCAAAATTGCTAATTAAGTTTTGCTTCTCTCTCTCTCTGCCAATCTCACTTCCTGGTTCTTGTGCAATCGTGAATACTTTCAGGTTTCTTCCTGGTTGTTTATCCACCCGTGGGACCAAAACACCTTCAGGGGAAAAACAGAGTTGTGGGGGTTGTGGTCAGTGCCCCAGTGAGGAGGTGTGAGTGGGGAATAGTTTGAGGGGCTGAGCCCAGCGAGGTGTCCAGGGCTGGGATATCAACTGAGAAGGAGTTTTTTCAGCTGTTGTGATGCAGATGTTTTATTGTTCTGCTGAAAAACATTCCTGGGGGTGAGTCAGGCAGCCGCAGGCATGAGTCTGCCTTAAGGACTGGGGGAATTAGCAGAACGAGGGGCAATGGTTTAAAAGTGGAGCAGGGCAGGCTTAGATCAGATGTTAGGAAGAAGTTCTTTACCATGAGGACGGTGAGACACTGGAATAGGTTGCCCAGAGAATTTGTGAATGCTTCATCCCTGGTAGTGATGAAGACCAGAGCTGGATGAAGCTCTGTGCAACCTGGTCTAGTGGAAGGTGTCCTTGCCCATGGCAGGGGGGATTGGAACTGGATGACCTTTAAGGTCCTTTCCAGCCCAAACCATTCCATGATTCTATGAAACACCCAAACTGCTTTAGAGCCTGGTCCTGTTTTACAGCCCTTTCTTCTTTTCTAACACTGAAACACTGCTTGAAACCTAGGCTGGAGAGTGGAGGAGCTCTTGGCTGCCTGGGTTGGTTGGGGGAGTTGTTTGAAATCCTGCCCTCCTCCCACAAAAAATAAAGAAAAGGCATCAGGAGATAAGGGCCGGGAGGTGCCGGTGCAGGCTGTTTGCACTGCGCCCTCGCTTCTCTGCTGGCACAGTTGGGATCTGGCTACTCAAATGTGAGCCCTGTAAGGCAGTGTCTATGGGAAAGAGAGAAAGCAGAGGCCTGTTTAATTAATCTGATAGAGATTTTGGGCTCGGCTCAACAGCTGGGAATTGCTGCTGTATTGAAATAATCTACTCCACTCTTGTTGGCCGAGGGCCTTCAGCTGACAGTAAATCAGCCCAGAGCCAAGGCTGCTCCTCAGCGCTTTGGGTTTTGAAGTTGCTTAACTGAGCTCTGGTGCTTGGAAATTGGATTTCAGCTCAAGGGTTTGTAATGGAAGGGTCTGGAGTGGGGCTTTTCAGTGTTCTCCCAGGAGTTCGCTCCCTTGCTTTCCAGGCACACAGGAGGCAAATGCAGCCTGTGAGGGGCTGAAGCTGAGCAGGCAGCAGCTGTCCCTGGGGTGTCCAGGACAGGATGCAGGGGACATGGGTAGTGTTAGGGCTGTCAAGCACCTGAGTGCCCCTGTCCCCAGGAATCTGGTTGCTCCTGTCCCTGGGATCTGGGTGCCCATGTCCCCAGGGATCTGGCTGCCCATGTCCCCAGGGATCTGGCTGCCTGTATCCCTAGAGAAGTGGTTGCCTGCATCCCAGGCAGCTGGGTGCCCCTGCTCTCAGGGATCTTTCTGTCCCTGCTCCCAGACGTGTTTGCAGGGCCAGCTCAATCCATTCCCAGACATCACACCTCCAAATGGTCCCAGTTTGGATGCTGTGGTGTCCAGGGGATGAAGGCCATGCCAGCTTCACCAGCTCCATGCCCCACAGCACTGGAGCAGGCCTGGGGCAATACTAAAACAACAAAGTGCCAAGAGAGAGGACACATGCAGCATGGGGGAACAAGGTGATAAATCACATTTTCAGTCGTGGAATCATTTTGGTTGAGAGAGACCTTTAAGATCAAGTCCAACCACAAACAGCACTGCCNGGGCACACAGTAGCTGATGTTCAGTCCCTCCTATCTGCCCCTACGAAGCAGTTCTCTATCCAGTCACCGGCAGATGGTGATGAAGAGATGTCTCAGCCGTGTGATGCTCACAGATCAGAGGGCTGGAGCACCTCTGCTGCGAGGAGAGACTGAGGGAGTTGGGGCTGTCCAGTTTGGAGCGGAGAAGGCTTCGAGGTGACCTTAATTGTGGTCTTGCAGTACCTGAAGGGGGCTACAAGAAAGCTGAGGAGGGACTTTTTAGGATGTTAGGTAGCGATAGGACTGGGGGGGAAGGAACAAAGCTAGGAATAGGCAGATTCA
>VWYK01004219.1:0-15327 GCA_013399775.1 Semnornis frantzii
ATGCAGCAGCCTCTGCACCCCCAGCATTCTAAGGCTGGTGCAGGGTCACAGCACTGCCTTGTCCCAAGCCACTCTGATGCCATGAAGAAGGTAGAGAGGCTCAAGGCAGGGCACAAGGCAGGGAGTAGGAGAGCTGCAGGTGAGATCCTGCACCAGGCTTTTTCAGCTCTGGGAAGGACAATCCAGGGTTCAAGTCTGGGGCACTCTTTGCTAAGATTTCAGATTTCAAGGGGCTCAGGTTTGTGATTTGCTTCCACTAAATGAGTTCTTCAGCCTCTGTTACACAGAATCATGGAAGGAAGGGGCTGGAAGGGACCTCTGGGGAACACTGAGTCCAAAGCTCCTGCCAGAGCAGGGCACCCACAGCAGGTTGCACAGGAACAAGTCCAGGCAGGATTTGAAGGCTCCAGAGCAGGACACTGCACAAATCTCTGTGCAGCCTGCCCCAGGCTCCAGCACCCTCTCACCAAACAACTTTCTCCTTAAGCTCAAGTGACATCTCCTGGGTTCCAGTCTGTGCCCCTTGTCCTGTCCCTGGGCACCACTGACAAGTGCCCAGCCCCAGCCTCTTGCCCTCAGCCTTTATCTCTTGCTGAGCATTGCTCAGATCCCCTCTGGGGCTGCTCTGCTCCAGGCTCTCAGCCTTTGCTCCTCACAGAGCTGCTCCAGGCCCCTCAGCAGCTTTGCAGCCTCTGCTGGGCTCTCTCCAGGAATTCCCTGTCCTTGAACCAGGGAGCCCAGAACTGGACTCAGTATTGCAGGTGAGCAGAGGGGCAGCAGAACCTCCCTTGCCCTGGTGGCCACATTCTTCTTGATGCAGCCCAGGATGCCCTTGGCCTTCCTGGCCACCAGGGCACATTGCTGGCTCATGCCCATCCTGCTGCCCCCCAGCACTGCCAGGCCTTCTGCCCAGAGCTGTGCCCACAGCCTGTGCTGCTCCCTGGGCTGCAGGACCCTACCCTTGTCCTTACTGAATCTCATTTGGGGTTTCCCCAGCCAGCTGCCAGCTCACACTGCTGGCAGCACAGCCTGGGGGGTGCCAGCCACTGCTCCCACTTTGGCACCATCAGCACAGTGGCTGAGGCTCCACTCTGTCCCTGCACCCAGGTCACTGAGGGACAACTTGAAGAGAGCTGCACCCAGTCCTATCCCTGGGGACAGCACTGGGCTAGCACAATGTTTTGCTTTAGCAAAGTCCAAGAATGAATGAAGGAGGTACCCTCAACAGAACCATTAACACACACACACAGCATAAAGAATAAGCAACAAACCCACTCCAACCCCCTCCAACAACCCCAAAATGCCCAGAGCCCAACTCCAGCCACCACAGCTCCCAGCTGAAGGGCCAGCAGCATTCCTTGAACCACTATTACATACCTGGCATGCTCCAGAGCCTGCAAAGCCTCCCTGAGCAGCCCAGGATGACAATGTGAGCTTGGCAGGAGGCCAACCAGCACAGTAAGATGAAAAAATGATGACTGCAGCTCCTGTGCTTGAAGGCAAACCATGAAACCAGAGACCTCCAAGCTGGGCAAAGGCAGGGTGGGGACCTGAGCAGCTGCACTGCAAAATGTGGTGAAGGGACTAGGGACAGGAGGAGAGGAAATGGCCTCAGGTTGTGCCAGGGGAGGGTTAGGTTGGAGATTAAGAAAAATTTCTTTGCTGCCAGAGTGGTCAGGGATTGGCAGAGGCTGCCCAGGGAGGTGGTGGAGTCCTCCCCCATGCCTGGAGGTGTTCCAGAAAGCTGTGGCCATGGCACTTGTGGCCATGGTTTGGTGCCCATGGTGGGGCTGGGCTGGATGGTCTCAGAGGGCTCTTCCAGCCCTGATGGTTTGTAGCCTCACCATAACAGAGCATCTCCAGAGCAGAGCCACTCCTGAGCCTCCATGAAGGCCTCTGCACTGAACACAGCAGGGCCAGAACTGCTCCTTCACAAGCAGATTCCAGACTCCAGCCTCAGCAGGCTTTAGTCTTCAGTTTTGATCAAAAGCCTAAAGAAACCAGAACCCATCCAAGAAACACATGGGGCAGGACAAAGCCTCTTTGTGCTCCAGAGCAAAGCAACAAGGACTAAGCTGTGTGAGTTCATTTTCTGTTCCAAGGCCACCTTCACTTCCTAGTCCTGCAACCCCTGGGACCTTGCCCAGGCAAAACCTGAGGCTCAGGTGTTCAGTGAGCTGCCCAAAGCAGGGGGCACTGCCTGCCAGCAACAGGAGTGGTGTTTGACTGCAGCTGAGCTCCGAGGGCAGCAGTCCTGGCAAACCTGATCTGTTCCCATGGCACAACTGGAGACACATTGTACTCTGCTCCCAGGCTGCCAGACTCCAGTGAGAGCATTTCTGTGCTGTCACCTGAATGCCTTTCACTCAGCAGAACAACCTTAGGGCCTCAAAGTCTCCCTGTTAAGCTCTTGCCTTGGCTTAACATCAGCACCAATGATCAGTGTTAAGAACATGAGCTGCAGTCAGGTTTAAGGCATGGTGACAATTCCATAAGGAATGTGGATGCCATCCACATCTTCCTCCAAACCATTTCCCCCACTGTCACTTCTGGAGATGTGCCTCTATCATAGAATGGGAAGGTTGGAAGGGACCTCAAGGATCAGCCAGTTCCAACCCCCTGCCATAGGCAGGGACACCTCCCACTAGCACAGGGCACTCCAGGCCTCCTCCAACCTGGCCTTGAACACCTCCAGGGAGGGAGCAGTCACAACCTCCCTGGGCAACCTGTCCCAATGCCTCACCACCCTCACTGTGTCATGAAGATATGCTCCTAAAATGCCCCTTAAAAAGAAATGATGATGCTTAATAAGCCACAGAGTCACAGACTGCATTGGGCTGGAAGAGATTCTCAAAGGTCACATCAAGTCTAACCTTGAATGTCCCCAGGACCACCCTGGGATGCCTGTCCCAGTGCCTCCCAAAGTCACTGTGCAGAACTTCTTCCTGATGTCCAGCCTAGATCTGCCCTGCTCCAGTTCCAAACCACTGTCCCAGAGCTGAGCTACAGCTGCTGGCAAAGCAGCACTGACCAGGGAACACCTGCAACACTTGAGAGGCTCCAGAGTTCCCTCAGAGCAGACCCACAGCACAGGCTGCAGAGGAGACTGCTGTGATTCACTGCCCTGCAGGGGCACAGAGATCCCACCAGGGAAGTGCTTGGGGAGCACAGCACGGGGGGGAGCACACCACAGGGAGCACAACCTCAGTGCTGCTTCAGCTCAACCCTGGCAGCTCACTCAAGGCCCCAGCCCAAGCTGCCTTTCAGCACTGCCAGCCTTGGAGCCTCCACAGATTCTTGTGGACCACTGCCTTGCCACTCTCATGGGCAGGAATTGCCTCCTCATGGCTCACCTCAAACAAGCTCCTTCCAGTCTGAGGCCACCCCCGCCCCCATCCTGTCACTCCAGGCCTTTGTGCCCAGCACTTGCCTCCCACACCCTGCCTGTGCTCCTCCTGCCTCTGGCACATCTTCCTCCACCAGACACTTCCTTCTCCCCTCAGCA
The DNA here is from genome assembly GCA_013399775.1 of Semnornis frantzii. Taxonomy (NCBI): domain Eukaryota; kingdom Metazoa; phylum Chordata; class Aves; order Piciformes; family Ramphastidae; genus Semnornis; species Semnornis frantzii. The sequence goes on from VWYK01004219.1 coordinate 3,506, forward strand.
CAGGCTGTGTGCAGGGCTCCTGTTCCCTCATTCTTCTCTCTTGAATGGGAGCTGTTCAGCAGCAGAGAGCCCAGCAGGAAAACAGCCCCGGAGCAGAGGCATGAGACAGGGCCGTGCCCTAGGGCATCAATGGGGCAGCTGTCTCTGCTCTGCTCTGCCTGGACAATGTGGTCTTGCAAAACAAGTGAGAGGGAGCTGGGATGCTGCTTCCCAATGCTTCCAGCCTCTGCAGACCTTCTCTTCAGACCTCCAGGCTGCCCTCTCCCAGCAAGGAAATGAGGCTTGAGAGTCAGTTACCACCCAGCACACGTCCCAAAGAAAGGAACCAGGACAGCTGTGACTGCTGGCACCTTTCACAGCTGCTGCAAGGAGCTGCCACCTCAGATGGGCTTTGTCTGTACCAGCATCAAACATCTCCATCTTGACACAGAATCCCAGGATGTCAGCTTGGAAGGGATGCCAAGAACCACCTGCTCCAACCTTCCTAGGTGACAGTGGAGTCTGAGAGCTCCAACCCACTTTGACACTGCACCTTTGGGTGAGCAGAAAAAAATGACCTCCCCAGGACCTTTCTGACCTAAACAATCCTTTCCTTCCTGGGATGCCACCTGCCTACAGGAGCTGTTTCATTGCACACTTAGCAGCTGCTGCTGGAATTCAAGGCAGGGCTGCCCGAGCCCTGACAAGAGCACTGCAAACAAAACCTCCTCACGCCGAGGCCTGACAATAGCAAACAACTTCCCCACCACATAAAAACCACACTGAGAAAAGCTGCTGCGAGAGGCAGGGCTCTGAAGCGTGAGAGCCAAGACAAAGAGAGGAGGAAAGGGCAGTGGTGGCACCGAGGGAGGCAGGGATGGTATAAAAGGTGCCCTCAGCGCCGCTGCGCGCAGCGGCTTGCAGCTACCATTAGAGCTCCAGGAGAGATAATTGAAGCCTCACAAAAGGCTCTGAAACCCAGACAGCAATCACGAGAGGAAGAAAGGGGTCAGCACATCACAGAGCCCTGCAAGGGCCTTAAGATCATCCAAACACCTCCAACTAGAGCAGGCTGCTCAGGGCCACATCCAGTCTGGGCTTGAATTTCTCCCAGGACCACCTCCCTGGGCAGCCTGTGCCACTGTCTGCCACCTTCACTGCTGTCCAACCGAACTCTGCCCTGCTCCAGCTCCAAACCACTGCCCTCAGCCTGTCCCCACAGGCCCTTCTCAACAGTCTCTCCCCAGCAAATGAGAGCAAAAAGTCCCTGTGGCCTCACTGGAAACCCTGCACAGGAGACTCACTGTGTAAGGTGAAAGTGTTCCAAGTAGAGTGGGAATGGGAACTCAATTCACCAGTGGCTGTCAGGCAGTGCCAGCAGTTGAGGAATCCTGAAGAGGGCACAGAGCAGGCAGTTCCATCCCCACCACTTGCTTTTCATGAGCATTGGTGAGCAGTTTGTCAGACCCAGAGACTGCAGCCAGAGCCTGCATCCTGTGGAAGCACCAAGCCACCTCCCCTCCCTTGCAAACACTCTGCTCCAGTTTTCCTTCTCTTTCGCCTCCTTTCTTGGCTCCAGGCTGTCCTACAGTGGATGTGCCAGCAGCCCTAGAGACTGGGTGGACTTCTAAGAGACAGCTCAGAGCAGCAACAGGAATCCTTCTCTTCCCTTCCTTCACAGCAGGCTCTGAGGCAGAGAACTCCTAGCTGCAGTAGGTGACCCAAGACAAAGCCATGGCTAGGCTGGAGCCCTGCCAGCAGAAGTTGTCCTGTTCCACAAAGCCATCCCTAGAAAGACTTTCCATGAGCAATAAACCCATCCACCAGAATGCCAACCCTGGAGGAGAGCCCTGGGCCTGCCGTGGCTCTGACACCACTGAGAGTGCACAAACTCTCCTGACAGCCACCTCCAGATGGCTTCTGTTTGTCCCCTCCTCCAACATCTGCTCTGCTGCCCAGACAGGCTTCACTCTTTCAAATCTTGGAGGGGAAAGTAACAAATCATAGAATCATGAAGGTTGGAAAAGCCCTCCAAGATCAGCCAGCCCAACCAGCAACCCAACCCCACCATGGCCACCAAACCATGGCCCCAGGTGCCATGGCCACACCTTTCTGGAACCCCTCCAGGCATGGGGGCTCCACCTCCTCCCTGGGCAGCCTCTGCCAGTGCCTGAGAACCCTTTCTGGCAATAAATTGTATCTTAATACCCAACCTGGACCTGCCCTGGCACAGCTTTGGGCATCCTTTTCTTGGCCATGCCTGTGCAGTGGGAGTGAACACCCTTTAGCCCCCTCTCTTAAACACATGAATTAGTAACAATTCTGGCTTAGTGCCCAATTAATTAGGGCCCAGTTCTGCAGCCTGAGTCTGAGCAGGAGCCTCAGGGTGCCACTTTTGAGCATAATGAGCTCAACTCTTTGAACTCTTCTGTTTAAGAAGTTTTGGTGCTCAGGACAGAGCTTCAGAGAGGAGTCTGCAGGATGCAGGTTGGAGCTGGATGGTCTCTGAGGTCCCTTCCAAGCCACAGCAGTCTTGTGTTGTGCTGCTGTGAGAAGATGAGGCAGGAGCAATGCAGGGGGCAGTGCCACACAAATGCCAGGTCATATGGAGCAGGTTACACCCTAAAGGGCAAGCCCTGTGGAGGAAAAGACACAGGCACAGCCTCAGGCTGCTCTGGTCTGCTGGTTTGAGGCTAATTGGAATATTTTAATGAGAGAAATTAGATCACTGGCCACTGGAGGGGACCTTCAAAAGGCACCCAGTGCAAACATTCAGCACGAAGCAGGGACATTTGCAGCTACACCAGGCTGCTCAGAGCCCCAGACAACCTGACCCTGGGACATCTCCCACCTCTCTGGGCAACATGGGCCAGCATCCCACCAGCCTCTTCTCTGGTATGCAGCTGAAGGCTGTGGTGCAGGGCATGAGATCTCCTCGGGGGCTGAGGTCTCTGCAGTGCCTCAGAGCACTTCTGGCAGGCCACAAGTGCAGCTGTGTGGTTCTGCAGTGACACACAGAGGATGTGACTCATGGAACCTAAGACCCACAGCTGACACTCAGAAGGCAGCCAAGAAGCAGACTCAGACCTTCCCCCCGAGCATCTCCAAGCCCATCTCTGTCCATTGGCAGAAGACAAGGCAGCCACATTTGTCCTTGTTTGCCTCTCTTGCCAAGGGCCCCCCTCAAAACCTTCTGACAGAAGGAAGGCAGCCCTGGCACCCTTCCAGACTTCAAACATGCCAGAATCTTCTGTCACAGCAGCAACTTCCAGGATTTTTGCTTAGAACCAGGACCTTGCTGAGTCTCACCACTTGGTCAAGGCTCTGAAGCCCTTGTCTCAATGCCCACATGAAATGCCTGCCTCAGCACCCTCTGCACGCCACAGACACCTCTTCTTGAGCTGTAAAATGTCTGCAGAAGTGCTCAGATGGAATCACACTCATGGAATTGTTTTGGCCCTTTGGGATCACCAAGTCCTGCTCTGCCGAGGTTGGGGCTGAGCCATGGCCTCAGCACCACAGCTCTGCCTCTGGGAAACACCTCCAGGAATGGGCATTCAGCCACCTGTGCCAGGCTCTGAGAACCCTTTCAGTCAAGAAGTTTCTTCTCATGTCCAACCTAACCCTCCCCTGGGGCAGCCTGAGGCCATTTCTTCTCCTCCTGTCAGTTGCTCCTAGGGAGCAGAGCCCAACCCCAGCTGGCTGCAGCCTCCTCAAGCAGTTCCTCCACACTCACTCCCAAAGCCAACCCCACTGCCTGCCCACTGCTATGCCCAGCCCTGCCTAGCTCCAGGCCCCTTGGAAGGCCAGGCAGGTTGGGCACAGCACAGCAGCTTCTCTGGGTGCTGCCCAGCCCTGCTGCCAGCCAGGCACAGCACAATGCCCTCAGCCACAGCACCCACAACCGACTGCAGGGAAAGCTGAGCTCTGGAATTCTGTGCCTCTCCAAAGGCCTGGAATTCTGTGTCTGTAACAAACATCCTGTGTCTGTCTGGGTCACTCTGCACAGGAGGAGCCAAGAGAGGTCCCAGCTTTTTCTTCCTTTCTTTCTGTTTGAAGGACTTTCATTCCCCTCCAAAACAAGCAAAGCTGCTGCCATGAGACCTCCAACACTCGAAGAAGCTAAGGCACAGTAAGAGTCAGCATGGCTTGGACAACTGCAACAGGAACCCTTCTCTGCACAGAGGAGCTGAAAACCTTCACTTTTCCTGATCACTAACTGTAAAACTGCAGCAGGACCTAGCAGGGACAAAGCAGAGTAGCTTGGAGAGCATTTTCAGGCTCAGCCTGGAGAGGGCTTCAGGGAGACCTCAGAGCAGCCTTCTGGGTTTGGAAAGAGGCCTGCAGGAGATCTGGAGAGGGATTTCTGGCAAAGGCCTGGAGTGACAGGACGAGACATGATGGCTTCAGACTGGAAGGAGCTGGACCAAGATAAATCAGGAGGAAGCAATTCCTGCCCAGGGGGTTGCTGAGGCACTGGGACAGGTCACCCAGGGCATCTGTGGGGGGTTCCAAGCCTGGAGGTGTTCAAGGCCAGGCTGGATGAGGCCCTGAGCAAGCTGGGCTGTGGGAGGTGTCCCTGCCCATGGCAGGGGGCTGGAACTGGATGACCTTTAAGGTCCCTTCCAACCCAGCCCAGTCTGTGATTTCCAAGTCTGGCTGTTTAGAAGGCCAAGTAAAGCTGAAAGCCACCAAGCCACACTGCAGGGGCTGCCAGCCCCACCAGCCCCCCTCTCCCCATGCTCTCTGCACTCAGGACCTGAGCTCCCACCCCAGCTGCCCTCCCCTGCCCCCAGCTGCTGCCTCGGTAACTGGCAGGGGACTTCAGCAGCAGCCCTGTCAGAGACAGGGGAACAAAACCACCTGGAGCACAAACGAGGGAGAAGGCAGCTAACTGGTGAGCACAGAGAGCCACCCTGAGCCCTGCTGGGAGTGAGTGCAGGCACGAAGCAGGCAAAGCCAAACCAGCAGAGATTTCATCTGTGCCCAAGCTCACACTGGCACTGCACCCGGGGGGCAGTGCAGCCACTGGCACCATGCTGGAGGGAGAGAAAGTTACTGAAATGAAGCAAAAAACTTACTGCAGAGAAACAAAAAACAAAACACAACTAAAAAAATAAACCAAACGAAAAACAAACAAACACAGCCAAAAAGAAACAACTACTGAAAAGAAATGAACAAGAAAGAACCAAAGGGACTAAGAAGAACACAAACCACCAAAAAGGACCTAGAGACTTCCTCTAACAAGCAGTAAGAGCACAACTGACTCCAAAAGACACAGAAGAGGCCTGACAAGCAGTCCCCTGGGGCTCAGAGGAATGTGTGTGGCTGGCTGCCAGACAGCAGACTAACAGCCACCAAAACCCAAGGGGATGCCAAAGCCAGCATGGGAAAAGCTGGGCCCGGGCAGAAAGTGCCAGCTGCTGATAGAGACTAAACCAGGGGACACTCAGGAAGCTCTCTCTGAAATTCAGCTTCTCTGAGCTGCTCTCCAAATGCAGGGAGCAAAAAGAGCTTCAGGAGGGAGTGAGGAGAGAGTAGGGAGGGCAAGGGAAGGGAGCAGAGGGGAAGGCAGAAAAGAAAATGAAGGGAAGAGAAAGAAAGTGACCCTAACCAGAGATCCCAGGCTCTGCAGCACCTCTTGCAGCACACTGGGGCCAGCAGAGCCTCCCAGCTCTCCCAGCTGCAGGGCGTATCTGACCTCACGAACCACAGCAAGTGACTCCCTCCAACAAATTCCTTCGCTTGGATTTTCAAGCCAGAGAGCACAAAACAAGCTCCAGAGCAGCAGGAAGCCAGCCTCAGGTAGAGTTCCAGGATCACCATGGCCACAGCTCTGCCGGCGCTGAGATTCGGTAGGGGAAGAGAAAAATGCAGTGAAACAAACCAGTGCTGAGTGCAGCTGGAGGGGAATTAGAGGCCACTGGTGCCAAGAAATTTCTTCTACTGTCACTAAAAGACTCACAGAATGGCTCAGAATGGGAGGGGCCTCACAGCTCATCCACTCCAGCCTCCCCACCATGCCCAGGGACACCTCTCAGCTACACTCAGCTGCTCAGGGCCTCATCCAGCCTGGCCTGCAACANGCCTGTGCTCACAGCAGAGCTGCTGCAGCCCTGGGAGCATCTCTGTGGCCTCCTCTGCCCTTGCCCCAAGAGCTCTGTGTCTGTATGCAGGACATCTCCTGGTGGCTGTGCAGTGCCAGATCGAGGAGCAGCTCTCACCCAAGGCCAGGCCCTGCTCAGCATGTGGCAGCAGCACAACTGCTGTGCCACTGCCTGTCCTGGGCAGCAGAGACAGCTCCCAGAGGAGCTTCACTTGGATTTCTCAGCACTGAGGAGCACCTGGATCCATGGCATGTGGGTTAGTGGCCATGGTGGAGGTGAGCTGATGGTTGGACTGGATGATCTCTGGGGGCAGTTCTATGATTTCATGGCTTAATGGCCACAGCAGTCTTAGGCTGATGCTTGGACACAGTCCCAGCCCAGCTGACTCTGATGGTATGATCCCACAAGACACTCACCTCGGGTTCAGCAGCTCTCTCAGGACAGTGCACACACAGCTAAGCCCAGCTGCCACCTGCCCTGGTGCCAGTGCCCTGCCTGCTCTCTTGGTGTTCTCCAGCATGGTTGGGCTGCATGACCTCAGGGGGCCTTTCCAAGCCAAACAACTCTACCATGCCATGATTTACCCTCCAGTTTCCAGCAGCATTCCTTCTCTTCTCCAGCTGCTGTCAACATCTCACAGTATTTAAGCCACAATCTTTAAAGAAGCTGGAGGGAGGAGGATCTCAACGGCTGAAAGAACAAAAGGAGGCCTGGCAGTGCTGTGACTCAGGAGTGCCTGAGCAGAGAGCTGTGCTGGGAGGGAAGAGCAACAACTTGCAGGGAAGCTGTGAGGCAGGGACAACTTCCTCAGGTGCTGAGTGGCTCACACTGGCACCCTGTGCCCATCAGAGCCATCCTGCTGAGGCAAACAGGCACAGCCTGCAAGCTCCCTTATCTGCTCCAAAGAAATAGCAAGAGATGGGAGCTGGCTCAGAGCCTTGATGATGGGATGGGATCTGCAAATGGATGGTTGTCAGGGATGTTGTGACACAGCAGAGGAGGCAGCACACATGCAGAGCTCCTCATACTTTCCTGTGAGAGCTTCCAGCAGAACTAAAGTCACCTGCCTGGTGGTTGTGTGGCAGGGGATCTCAGAGCTGCATTTCAGTACCTGCAGGGGACCTCCAAGAGAGCTGGGGAGAGACTGTCCAGAAGGGCCTGTGGGCACAGGCTGAGGGCAATGGTTTGGAGCTGGAGCAGGGCAGAGTTAGGTTGGACAGCAGGAGGAAGCTCTGCACAGTGAGGGTGGGAGGCACTGGCACAGGCTGCCCAGGGAGGTGGCTGAGGCTCATCCCTGGAGACATCCAAGACTGGAGACTTGATGTGGCCCTGGGCAGCCTGAGCTATTGGAGCTGTCCCTGTGACTGCAAGGGTCAGACACAATGAGCTTGGAGGGTCCCTTCCAGCCCAAACCATTCTGTGCTTACTGACACTAAAGATGTTTGCTCTGCTGATTTAAGTCTGCAAAGCAGGGAATGAGAAGGGCAGAGTACAGCCCAAGCACTGCCTCACAACCATGGCCAGGCAGCTGCCAAGAGCCCTTGTGGGGGGCTTGGGGAGACAAGGACAAGATGAAATCTCAGCAGGCTTCCCTCACAAGTGTCACCTGAAACTGCAGAACCCCTCAATGCCAGTGTCACCCACAGCAGAGGGAAGCAAAGGCTTTTGTGCACCCTTCCCACAAAGCCTTCTCACACTGCCTCTGCAGCAGTTCCCATCAATGAGCTGCCAGCTTCCATTAAAGCCACATCTGAACAGAGTTTGCCACAAAACTCCCTGGACTGAAACAAAGCTCTGCTCAAGCTGTCTCCTGCTCCAGCAGAAGCCACGTTTCAAGGCAGGACCTTCAGCCTGCAGGGACACTCATGGCCTGGGCATCACTTCTGGGGGCAGCGTTGGGCCCTCACTCCAAGAAGGGCACTGAGAGGCTGGAGCAGGAAGCTGGGGAAGGGTCTGGAGAGCAGGGCTGGGGAGGAGCAGCTGAGGGAGATAGGGGTGTTTAGTGTGGAGAAGAGGAGGCTGTGCCAGGCTGTGAGAACCCTTCAGTCAAGAAGTCTCTTTTCATCTCCAACCTAAACCTCCCCGGGGACAACTTGAGGCAATTTCCTCTCCTACTTCATCTTCTCATAAGGAGCAAGGGCCACATAGCTGCTGAGGGGCCTGGAACATCTCTGTGATGGGGACAGGTGAGAGCTCTGGGGCTGCTTAGCCTGGAGAAGAGCAGCCTGAGAGGGATCTGATCAGTGCTGACCAATACTGCGAGAGTGGGTGGCAGGAAGATGGGACCAGGCTTTGTTCTGTGGTGCCAGGACAGGGGGTAAGGAGTACAAACTGGCACATCAGAAGTTCAGCTGAACATGAGAAAGTTCTGTAATTAAGGGTTATGGAACCCTGGAGCAGCTGCCCAGAGGTGGTGGAGTCTCTGTCTCAGAAGACATTCCAAACCCACCTGGGTGTGTTCCTGTGTGGCCATCTCTAGGTGACCCTGCCCTGGCAGGGGGTTGGACTGCACAACCTCCAGAGGTCCCCTCCCATCCCTGTGATCTCTGAGTTGACACAGCCAGGAAGAACCCAAGGCAGCAGCACTTTCCACGAGGTGCTGCCTCCAGGCTGCTGTCCTTTCACTCTGCCAGCACAGGTGTACAGTTACTGTGGATCAAGTTCTAGAAAGCACTTTCCCTGCATGCAGCACCTCTCTGATGGCACATTTCTGAACCACCACTCCTCAGACACCAGTTAAGCTTCCCTACATCTCACCCAAACCCCAAAGCATTCCACTCAGAGCTGTCAGCCACCAAATGCATCTGGTAGTGACCTGGGCAATGAGATACTCAAGTGAGGGATGCTGGAACATAGCTGTCTAGGGGCTTCTCCTAGCTCCAGTGAGAAATCCTGGGGCACACCTGGACTAAGGAAGGCACAAAGATATTGAACCTACCTCATCAAAGCTGCTCTCTTCTTTCTTCAAGGCTTTAAAAGAAAAGAAGAAAAGAAGTGGTTAACTGGCTGCATTTCAAGGAGCACAAGGAAAGGACCACCAGAGAGAAGCACCACAGAGCAGCAGTTCCCTGCTACGACAGCAAAGAGCAGGAATGACAACTGGGCACCCAAAACGTGACTCTGTAGCAGAGTGGAGGACTACAGAGGTGTTCAGAACTGGCATCCTGTGAGAATGTTCTCCCAGGGTAGAGAACATGAGAGTTGGGGAGGTTGGAGGCTTTGTTTTCAGTCCTAGGGAGTGCAAAAAAGCAGTTTATGGAGAATCTGAGTGAACTGCAGCAGGGAAAAGCACAAGGCCCAGCCAAGCTCCTGTCCATGCTGTGAGGTACTAAACCCTTGTGCAGTACTAGGGGTTGTAAAATACTCCAGGCTAGGGCCAGAGTGGCTGCAAACTGCCCAGCACACAAAGCTCTGGGGGTGCTGGGTGACAGCAGCTGGAGATGAGCCAGGGTGTACCCAGGCATGCCACCAGCAGCCTGGCCTGGATCAGCACTGGTGTGGGCAGCAGGAGCAGGGCAGGATTGTGCCCTGCACTCAGCACTGGGGAGGCCACAGCTGGACTGCTGGGGGCAGCCTTGGGGCCTCACTGCAAGAAGGACATTGAGGGTCTGGAGCAGGGCCAGAGAAGGGCAAGGAGGCTGGGGAGGGGTCTGGAGAACAGGGCTGGGGAGGAGCAGCTGAGGGAGCTGGGGGTGTTTGGTGTGGAGAAAANGTTGCTGAGGAGCTCTGAGGCACACATTGTCCATCTCACCACGAAAGGCTTTTGCATGCTCCTCAAGGCTGAGCAAAACATTTGCAAGCTTCCAGTCCCTAGGAAGCAGCAGAACCAGGAGTCAGCACACCAAGGAGGAAAGAACCCAACTCGTGGAGGTTTTTGAGGAACACATTTGTAGCCTTTGTGTTTCCCTTTCAGAACAGACAGGCCACAAATGAGCCCTGACACTCCAGGGCCGTGCTGCCAACCTTTCCTGCCTTCTCAAAACACAATTCCAGGTAACTAAAATATTCTGGGAACAGTCAACCAACAGAGCCAAACCAAATCCACAAAGTAAAGGAATCTGCAAACCCAGGCTGGGTTCTGAGCTTGCTGTTTCTTTAATCTCTACCTTTGTGAGTCAAAGGAGGGGTTAAAAATCTCCAAAAAACCAAGAATCTGAGAGTTTGAGTCACTCATCTGATCGGATTCTGCTTCATAACAACTCTACTCTCAACCAATTCACCACAGAGAAGAGGTGAAATCAGCAGGGCAGCACACTGGAGACAAGCAACTGCAGCAGAAGATTGTTTGTTTTTTTTTCCCTCCCCAATGCCATCCTTTTCTTTTTAACCGATTGAAAGAGAAGCTTTGCTGAGCTTAAAGAAAATAAACGAAGGAGCTCCTCATTAGCTCAGGTATGTGCAGGGCAGTCAGAGTGGCAGGCACAGCCCAGCAGGCACAGCTCAGCTGAGCCCAGGGCCACGGACTGCCGGCACCACACTGAAGCCACCCCACTGTGGGTCTCTCTAGGTCTCCCTCCTTCCTTCCTCCTACCCTGGTGTCACTGTTTGACTAAGGAGATTGCATGACAGAGGTTCCATGGTGGGAGCTGAAGAGATCCCAAATATGACTGAGCTGGGCCATGAGAAAGCAATTCTTGCCCCAGGAGGGTAGGGAGGCGCTGGGACAGGCTGCCCAGAGAAGTTGGAGGTTCCAAGCCTGGCACTGAGGGCTTGAGAAAGCTGGGCCAGTGGGAGGTGTCTCTGCCCATGGCAGGGACTTGGAACTGGATGGTCTTGAAGGTCCCTTCCAAGCCACCCCAGTCTGTGATGATTTTGGTGCTCCAGGAACACTAACAAGTGCAAGAACTCTACCTAACTGAACCTGAGCATCATTTACCAAAGGACTTGTTTCTTGGTCACATAATTATCCAAGCCTAAAGCTAAGAACCAAGCCTAGCAAAGGTTTAAATGCTCAAATGAAAGAGTGATGCAGCCCAGGCTCTGCACACTGGTTGCCCTGCAGTTTGTTCAGAGGGACACCACCTTGGAAGCAAGGACATCACTTTACCCTGCTCTGAGGTCTGTAAAAATGAGGAGGCTGCCAGAAAGCCTTTTGAGAAAACAGTTCTGTCCAGCTCTCAGATTTGGAAGCTGTCCCCTCCCTGCAGGGGGCTGAGGCCAGGTTGGATGAGGCCTTGAGCAGCCTGATCTAGAGCAGGAATGCCCAGCCAGGGGGGACCTGCTCCCTGAGAGGCACCAAGGAGACTGTCCCTGGCACAGCACAGCCTCACTCCAGATGTTTCTGGGTTGCCAAGCCCCCTACAGTCACAGCCTCTGTGCCATGCAGACACCTGACTGAAAGGAGGTTGTAGCCAGGTGGGGTTGGTCTCTTCTCCCAGGCACCCAGCAACAGAAGAAGGGGACACAGCCTCAAGCTGTGCCAGGGGAGGTCCAGGCTGGATGTTAGGAGGAAGTTCTTGACAGAGAGTGATTGGCATTGGAATGGGCTGCCCAGGGAGGTGGTGGAGTCCCTGGAGGTGTTGAAGAGAAGCCTGGATGGGGCACTTAGTGCCATGGTCTGGTTGATTGGCTAGGGCTGGGTGATAGCTTGGACTAGACGAGCTTGGAGCTCTCTTCCAACCTGCCTGATTCTATGACTCACCCAGCACCTACCTGCTTCTCTTCCCTCCCAATCAAACCACCTTGTCAAATGCACTGGAATGGAAGAGTGATGAAGAATTGGTTTGCTTAGAAAAG
>VWYK01004222.1:0-19786 GCA_013399775.1 Semnornis frantzii
TTTTCCCCCCTTTTTTCTTTTTTAAGTTTTCTGATTGGTATTAATAGGTTCAATATTCATCTTTCGCTGTGTAACCAAGCTGTGCTCTCTCCCAGTTTCATGTTACCTGCAAACTTACTGAGGGTGCCTTCAACTCCCTCATCCAGATGATTGATAATGACATTAAAGAGAGCTGAGCCCTGGGGAACACCACTGGTGACTGGCCACCAACTGGAGTTAACCTCATTCCCCACCACTCTTTGGGCTTGGCCATCTGTCCACCAATCCAGCCACTTTCTTCATGAAGATGCTATGGGACATGATGTCAAAAGCTTGACTAAAGTTCAGGTAGACGGACCCACAGCCTTTCCCTCAGTTAATCAGTGGGTCACTTTATTGTAGAAGGAGGTCAACTGGTCAAGCAGGGCTTGCCCTCCATGAACCCATGCTGGCAGGGCCTGATCCTCTGGGGACATTCAGTCTCACCTTAATAGCTTTATTTGTAACTTCAAGTTGAAATTGTGGAAAGAGCAAAAGCAAGGAATTTACTTCTTCCTTTGAGCAGTTTTGAACTTTCCAATGTAGTGTACCCTCCTAGCTGGAAACTGATTGTCATAGATCCTCAAGATAGCAGATGCATGGAATGGGTTGAGTTGATGTCTTCTATTTTTTTTTTTCTTTTTGACTGGTTTATTACCTTACTGGGCCGATTGGCCCAGCAGGTGTTGCTGCATGTCGTTCCTGAGGAGGCTTCCTGCTGGCAAATTGGTTTGAAATCAAGAATTGCATTTATAATCTTGACAATAATACCTTTGAGAAACATGCTACTGAAGGCTGGATGAAAGGCAGATCATCTTTTCTTCCAAAGCTTAGGCATGAGAGTTTTCAAACTACTTCCCCTCTTATTTTTAGCAAAGAACTTTTGAGATACCAGCCAGAAAAGTTGTCTTAAGCACTTAAAAAGAAAAAAACAACCAACCAAACAAAAAAAACCAAACAAAACAAAACCCCCCAAAACCAACCCAGACCTATTAAATATACACAGATATTTGATATATCTGAGGGCTGGCTTCACAGTTTCAAGTCCTGAGTAAACGCTGTGACCTCAGGTTGTTAAAGGTTGGACCAGACAATCCTTGGGCTCCCTTGCAACCTGGCATTCTGTGATTTTGTGATCACTGCAGCAGCAGCAAAGGACAGAAATGCTGCTTCTCCTCCTACACATTCAGAAATTAACTTCCTTCTTGTGATTTCTTATTGCTGATAGACGTATTAGACTTGTACCTGAACATTTTAAATATCTCTATAGTTTTCTATATGTTTAAATACCCAGATTGACAGATTCACTGAATGCATTGAGTTGAAAGGAACCTGCAAAGGTTGTCTTGTCCAACGCACCTGCAGTCAGTGAGGACATTTCCAACTAGATCAGGCTGCATGAGGCCACATCAGTCTGGCCTTGAATGTCTCCAGGGATGGACCTCAACCACATTTCTAGGCAACTTATTCCAGTATTTCACCCCCTCGTTGTGAAGAACTTCCTTGTAATGTCCAACCTAAATTTACCCTTCAGTTTCAAATAATTTTCCCTTTTTCTAGCACCACAAGCCCTTCTAAACAGTCCCTCTGCAGCCTTCCTGTAGGTCACCTTCAAATAGTGAAATGCAGCTAGACGGTCTCCCTGGAGCTTTCACTTCTCCAGTTTGAACAAACCCAACTGTCCCATCCTGTCCTCATAGCAGGAGGGCTCCAGCTGTCTGGACCCCTCTCCAGCAGGAGGTGTTTCAGGAAAGATCTTAACCAAGAGGTTTTCCATCTTCCGAGGGAGAATCAGTCTCAGGAATAGCTGAATGGAGATTTCTCGGTAGGTTATTTCACTTCATTCTAGTTCCAGGATTATTTATTTGTTCCTTCCACATTTGAGATGCAAATGATGTCTGCTTTGACCAGTCCAGGACATGGACACTGCCTTTCCTGTATAGATCAGCTCTCAGCCAAATCTACTGACAACTAGAAAAGAAATTATCATAGAATCCTGGAATGTTCTGGATTGGATCTTCAAGATCACCCAGTTCCAACCTCCTCACACCACCATGGGCAGGGATACCTACCAGTAGACCAGACTGAGCAAGGCCTTAGATGTGAATGTGCTGACAAGGTGCTGAGCAGTCCTCACTACCCTCTGACCTCTAGCACCTGCGTATTGGAGAGAAGAGAAAGGAAAAAAGAAAAAGAAGCAACTTTTGCTCATCCTGGTAAACAAAGTTAATGGAACCCAGATGTGCCATGTGCCCATGCAAATAATGTGAACTGAGAGGACAATGCTTTGCTTTACCTGTTCCTTACTGGAAATATTTTCTGTTCATTATAAAACATTTAATTAAAACATTTAATTTAATGACAGCAATTAGAACCTTTTATCGATTTGTCTTTATCCTAGGAACAACCTAATTTAATTTGCATTCATGTTTTGCTTGCAAACAGCAAATATTTGAATGTCATTTGACTCAGTACCAGGAAGTTGTCAGCTTTTTGTCTGTTCTACAGTCTGATTACAAACAGGTCACATTGAAACCTGGAGCAACTGATTAGTCTGGAGAACAGGTCCGGTGAAGAGCAGCTGAGAGAACTGGGATTGTTCAGCCTGGAGAAGAGGAACGAAGCGGAACTTTTGCCTCTCTACAACTTGCCAAAAGGAGATTGGATCCAGTAGGGAGTTGGTCTCTTCTTCCTGGGAACAAGTGATGGAAGAAGAGGAAATGGCCTGAAGTCACAACAGGGGAGATTTAGTTGGATATTAGGAACAGTTTCTTTCCTACAAGAGTGGTCAGGCATCCCTGGAGGTGTTCGAGAAATATGTGGACATGAAATGCTGGAAAACAGTTTAATAGCCATGATGGCCATCTCTGAAGATCCTTAAGAGAGACAGAGATGGGGTGCTGAGAGACATGGTTCAGTCACAGACTTTAGTCACAGAATCATTGGCTGGATGGTCGCACACAGAGAGTGGTGATCAAGGGCACAATGTCCACCTGGAGACCAGTGACAAGTGGCGTCCCTCAGGGGTCAGTGCTGGCACCAGTGCTGTTTAACATCTTTGTCAGTGACATGGACAGAGGAATCAGTGCACCCTCAGCAAGTTTGCAGATGACACCAAGCTGTGTGGCACAGTTGACTTGCCAGAGGGCAGGGATCCATCCAGAGGGACCTGGACAGGCTGGAGAGGTGGGCCCAAGACAGCCTCATGAAATTCAACAAGGCCAAGTGTAAGGTCCTGCACCTGGGTAGGCACAATCCCAAGCACAAATCCAGGCTGGGTGGTGAATGGCTGAGAGCAGCCCTGAGGAAAAGGACCTGGCGGTCTGGGGTGATGAAAAGCTCAATATGAGCCTGCAGTGTGTNACAAGGTCTTGTAATGACAGGATGAGGGGTAATGGGTTTAAACTGGCAGAGGGAAGTTTGAAACCGGATGTTAGAAGGAAGTTCTTTGCAGTGAGGGTGGTGAGACACTGGAACAGGTTGCCCAGGGAGGTTGTGGCTGCTCCCTCCTTGGAGGTGTTCAAGGCCAGGTTGGACGAGGCCTTGAGTGACCTGTGCTAGTGGGAGGTGTCCCTGCCTATGGCAGGGGGGTGGAACTAGATCATCCTTGAAGTCCCTTCCAACCTTACCATTCTATGATTCTATGATTTGTGAATAGTTTTGGTTGGAAAAGTCTTCTAAAATAATCCAATCCAACCATCAACCTAACATCCACAACCATTAAACCATGTCACAAAATGCCATACCCATGCACTTCTTGACATCTCGGGGATGGTGACTCCACCATCTCCCTGGGCGACCTATTCCAACACCTCAATAGAGTTATGGAATTGTTTTGCTTAGTAGTCTTAGAAAATGGCTGCATTTGATCATCTTGAAAGTCCCTTCCAATTAAAATTGTTCTATGATTCTATGACTCAGAATATCCTTTGAAGAGAGTCTAAGTTCAGATGAGATGACTTCATCCCTCAGATACACTAGAGTTCTGGGTTAAGTAATTTACAGATTCAACAAGAATAACTGGGGAGTCCTGCATCTGAGGATGAACAGCATCATGCACCAGTGCACCAGGTCTTTCCATGCTGGGCAAAGTATCTCTGGCTCAGGCAAGAATAATTAGCTGTCCTGGTTGTGCTGGGCCAGGCTGCCAGGCCAGCAGCAGCTCTGAATCACCTAGGTGACTCCAGTTGGCTCCAACTGTGTCCCAACTCAGCAGCATCACAGGAATTTGGGAGAAGATCCTTCTGCTAGAACCTCCTGCTTGGGCTCCTCCTCACCCTGCTCCTCAGACCTCTCCTGCTCTTGAGACCTACCCCTGGATGCTGTGACTGCTGCATGTTTGCTGGGTTGAGTAGAACTGTATCTCCCTGGGCTGGAAATGGGCGGCAATGTGGCTGCTTCACACAATCTGTTTTGTCCCAGTCTGTGCTCTGCTCTCCTCCTGATGCCTTCTCTGCTGGGCAGAGGTTATCAGGTGACAGAGCAACTGCTTTGGTTTAGCCCCAGATATGGGTTAAAAGTAGACAGGAGCCTCACGAGATGGTTTCGTTTGCCCTTTAGAATAGGAATGTGAAGGTATGGGAAAGTTTTATTGCTCACATATTCCTCTGAGGTCAAGGTTGTCTGTCAGAACTTCTGATTTTTCTTGTTTTGGGACCAGATCTCTCCTTCATTCCCCTTTTAGTGTACTGCTCAGAGCTGGGCCTTCAAGGATTTGGAAAAATGAATCAATGGAGGGACACTGATAACTCAGACACAAACAATATTTGTTTGTCTTCGTATGACTGCGCAATCAAAACCACCTAAAGATCAAGCACTACATGAGGTCCTTGCAGATTGCTCATTGTTTTGAGATTAAAGCCCCAGGTTTTCTCACAAAACTGAGGACTGCTTGATGAAAAACTTTTCACTCCACCTCTTCCTCCAATTTATACAGGCAGTAGCTGGATCAGGTGAAATGGTCCTCATCTTGGTGTCATGTAGCCTTTGCTTTCTGCTTTCAGAAATGAAGTACTGGTATCTGTATTCCAACCATAATTCTCTTTCTTGGCTGTAATATGAGGAGAGAAAGGAATCACAGGATCATAGAACTGTTTCAATTGGAAATTACTTCCAAGATCAAGTCTTCTTGTTACGTATCTTTAGTGCTCAAATTTGTGTATTTTTCCAAGAAATTAGAAGCTTTTTATTGTGATTTTTGGGTGTTGAGGTGGAAAGAGATAGAATCATAGAATTGTTTCTGATGGAAAATACCTCCATGATCGAGTCCAATCATCAACCCAACAGTGCTGTGTTCACTAAAACATGTCTCAAAGTGTCATGGGGCTCTTCAGCCTGGAGAAGGGAAGGCTTAAAGGAGACCTTATAGTAGCCTTCCAGTATCTGAAGGGGGCCTACAGGAAGGGTGGGGAGGGACTATTGACAAGGTCTTGCAATGACAGGACAATGGGCAATGGGTTTAAACTGGGAGAGGGGAGTTTTAGACTGGATATTAGAAGGAAGCTCTTTGCAGTGAGGGTGGTGAGGCACTGGCACAGGTTGCCCAGGGAGGTTGTGGCTGCTCCCTCCCTGGAGGTGTTCAAGGCCAGGTTGGAGGAGGCCTTGAGTGACCTGTACTAGTGGGAAGTGACCCTGCCTATGGCAGGGGGCTGGAACTAGATGATTTTTGAGGCCACTTCCAACCTTACCATTCTATGATTCTATGTTCACACATTTCTTGAATGCCTCCAGGGACGGTGACTCCACCACATCCCTGGACAGACTGTTCCAGTGCTTGAATAGTCTTGCAGGAAACATTTTTTTCTTAAGATCCAACCTAAACCTTGCCTGGCACAATTTCAGGCCATTTCCTCTTCTTCTATCACTCGATACTAGGAAGAAGAGACTGACCTCTGTCTCACTCCATTCTCCTTTCAGGGAGTTGTGGAGAGCAATGAGGTTTCTCCTCAACCTCCTCCAGACTAAACAGCTCCAGTTCCCTCAGCTGGACCTCATCAGACCTTTTCCCCAGAGCCTTCACCAGCTTCATTGCCCTTCTCTGGACCTGCTCCAGCAACTCAGTGTCTTCTGGTGAGGAAATAATTTACCACATCTCTTCCTCTATTTATTTCCTGCCACTTTTGAGACAAAATGGTCTATGAACCCTTTCCTCATGTGGATATGAGTCATAGAATGGTTTGGGTTGGAAGTGAGCTATAGACATTATCTAAGTCCTATGCCCTTACCATGGGCAGGGGCATCTTCCACTAGTCTAGGCTAGTGGAAAGGTCTATCCAACCTGACCTTTAACACCTTCAGGGAAGGGGGACCCACAACCTCCCTGGGCAGTCTGTTCCAGTGTCTCACCACCCTCATTCTAGAGAATTTCTTCCTAACCTCCAGTCCAAATTTCCTCTTTTCCACCTCAAAACCATTGTCCCCATCCTATTGTTATGGACAGGACATTTCTTCTTTAAGTTTTTGGTTTTGTCCCAATATTTTATCTACTACAATTTCCCATCCTTTTGATCAATATTATTACAATCCTCAGCCAAAGAAACTATACACTGACTGTTTTGAAGCTGCCCACTTTGAACGTAGCAAAACTAAAAATGTCTGAGTTTGCTATGGACGAGGAGAAAAAAATTCTACAGAAGTAAAATGAAAAACTTTTCTTAACTACTCACACAATGGCTTACTCAAGCCAGTGAGATGATGTTGCTTTCTTTCATCACCTCTAAACGTCTGCACAAAAGAGAGGAAAAAAAAGGAAAGATAAAAAAAATTGTATTACCCACTCCTGCTCTACTTGCAAAACACCAGCCTTGATTCAAAGCCTGGCAAGCCTGGTAAGGAATCTTTTGTTGTTGAAGACACTCATACATCATGCAGCACATCACCTGCTCCTCCAGCAATCACTTTCTCCACTCGTAGCTAGCATTTTGACTATGAAAAATGTATATGTTTGTTCTGTGTCTTGGATTCACACTTTTAAATGGTGTATCATAAAGAATCATAAAATCGTAGAATTGTTTCAGTTGGTAAAGAGCTCTAAGGTCAAATCCCACTGTCAGCCTAAGATCACCATGGATATTAAACCATGTCTGTTCAAGCATTTTATTCTGTATTCCAACCATAATTCCCTTTCTGGAGCGAAGTGTGAGGGAAGAAAGGACTCATAGCATTGTTTTTGTTGAAAAAGCTTTCTAAGATCATCAAATCCAACCACCAACCCAACACCACCATGACCATTCAACCATGTACCCAAATGCCATGTACACGTTTCTTGAACACCTCTGGGGACCTCACTCCAACCTCCTTACTGGGAGGTGTAGAGAGCAATGAGGTCTCCCCTCAATCTCTTCTTCTCCAGACTATACAACCCCAGTTCTCTCAGGTGCTCCTCACCAGACCTGTTCTCCAGACCCTTCAGCAGTTTTGTTGCCATTCTCTGGACATGCTCCAGTCTTCCTTGGAGTGAAGGGCTGAGAACTGAACCCAGTACCCAAAGTGTGGGTTCACCAGTACCCAGTATGGGGGCATGATCACTCCCCTGCTCCTTTTGGTCACACTATTGCTGATCTAGGCCAGGATGATGGCGGCCTTCTTGGACACCTGGTCACAAGTGGTTTATGTTCATCCATTTGTCCATCAGATGTTGTTGTTCTGGTACTGAATTCACACTTTTAAATGGTGCATGATGAAGAGCAATGTGGTCTTGTAGACTTTTCAAACCGACAACTCAAATTACATTGCACTTGGACTTGAAACCAGTAACAACTGGTTTCACCATGGAGGCAATGACCCATTCCAATTTCCAATATTCTTCTTAGATTTTTCTTGGATTTTTATAACTCTGCCAGTAAATTATTTTGTTTTTCAGCACTGTGAGCATGTGAGGTTCGTCCAGGGGAAAACACTTTCATGCAAATCAGAACTAGCCATTAATAAGGAAAAAGAAACAGCAATTGTTCTTCTGAGATTTAAAAGGATTGTTAGGCTTTAATTATTTAAATTAGTGTTTATGTTCTTTTAAAATGAAGTGTAACATTTAAAAAGAGTGTAAGACTTTATTTGCAGCACCTCTTCCCTGATTGTCAGTTGGATGCACCTTGCTCTATCAGGATGGAAATGAAGGGAGCTCATCCAGTTTGCAGCAGTTGTGGCCTTGTCCCATACACAGGAGGATGTAAATGCAAAATCCTTTAAGAGGTGTAGGATTTTGGCAGATATTTTTCTGAAGGCAACATCCTATGTGGCTAAGTCAGATATTTTTTTCATCATTCCTTCTATTTCTGTTGACCCAGTTCTGGGTATTTAAGGTGCTTGGTCTAAGCTCTTCAATTCCAGCTTTGGGGAAAAAAAAAAAAAAAAGTTTCAGATAGCAAAGAAAATGGAGACTTTTCTCCTGCATTAACAGCTTAAAGTTATTTTTCTCCATATTAATTCCAAATATTTTTTTGTTGTTTCTGATCAGTTGTTTTGCTTGTCAATGAATGTTCAGATGAAAAGAGGAAAAATTTGATAAACAACAGTCACGAAAATGCAGCCAAAGAATTTAAAGTGCATCTTGTTTTCAGGAAAAACAGGCATTTGCATGTCTTTAAAGAGGAGACATTGAATCCTCTGTGACCAGCAAACACTTTTTTGAAGGTAGACAGTGGCCAGCCCTGTCTTATATCCTTCAGCAAATAAAGGAAATTGGAGCTGCAGTAATTAGCTGTATCTGGTGCCCAAAAATTATATCAATGGTTATGATCTAATTTAAACAAACCCTGTTGACTGAACAGCCACTAGCCTTTGTATTTCTGTCTGGAAGTGGATTCAGAGGAGTTTATCACAGAATCATTTTGGTTGGAAAAGACCTTCAAGAACAAGTTCAACCCTCCTGAGGCTGGGTGGAGCTAAACCATGTCACTCAGCACCACTTCTCTGCCTCTCTGAAACACTTGCAAAGATCAGGATTCAACCACCTGCTTGGGCAGCCTGTTCCAGATTCTGAGAATCCTTTCAGTCAAGAATTTTCTTCTGACATCCCACTTAAATCTCCCCTGGTGCAATTTCAGGCTATTTCTCCCTGTTTTGTCAACTACAAGAAGAGACTGATCCTCACCGCAGCCTCCTGGAACGGTAAGCTTGGAAGGGACCTCAAAGTTCATCTAGTTCCAACCCCCTGCCATAGGCAGGGACACCTCCCACTAGTACAGGTCACTCAAGGCCTCGTCCAACCTGGCCTTGAACACCTCCAAGGAGGGAGCAGCCACAACCTCCCAGGGCAACCTGTGCCAGTGTATCACTCTCATTGCAAAGAACTTCCTCCTAACTTCCAGTTTAAATGTCCTCTCTGCCAGTTTAAAGTCATTGCCCATCGTCCTGTCATTGCAAGACCTTGCAAATAGTCCCTCCCCAGCCTTCCTGTAGGCCCCTTTCAGATACCTGAAGACTACTACAAGGTCTCCTGGAAGCCGTCTTTTCTCCAGGCTGAAGAGCCCCAACTCTCTCAGCCTGTCCTCATAGGAGAGCTGCTCCAGCCCTCTGAGCATCTTGGTGGCCTCCTCTGGACTTGCTCCAACAGTTCAATGTCCTGTGCTGGGGGCTCCAGAACTGTACACAGTAATCCTGGTGGGATATGATGAGGGAAGAGTAAAGGGGCAGAATCACCAGAATCTCATGCCAGTCATGGCCATTGGTTTGTTTTTTTTTGGTCAAATTTTAACAGCACTTCTCTTAATGCCTATGTTGTGTTCTGGTTCTGGCTCCTTCAGCTAAGGAGACAATCTTTATCATGTTTAAAGCCTAACTTCCCTAACAAAACTGATTAAAGTGAGTCTGACACTGGATGTGCTTCTTTGCCACTGATTTAAAGGACACTGGTAATTTCAGCAGCTCTCTCAAACTCAACTGCTAAAAAGCAGAATTATTGCTGCTTACGGTTTGTGTGTCACATTCTCTTCATTTTGCACTAGATTTTTTCCCTTCAAACCCTAGTTCCCAAAAGAAAAGAAGCATAGTCACTTCAAAACCAAATTAGACAATGAAGGAATTCAAAATCCTGACCCTTTCCATCAAGAAAACTCCAACTGCAGAATGATGAAAGGGTCCAAGAATCTTCTGTAGGATGGCAACTAATCCATATTGTTGTCGTGGCAACCAGAATGAATGGAAACTTATTTTTGTACTAGAAATTGAAAACATATATGTCAGATAGTGAAACTCGTTATTTTTTAATTGCTAATACCTCCTGAAAAGCTGGAAATTTCCAAACATAAGCACTGTTAGATCTATACAAAACATTAGAATCTGAAGAAAGAGCAAACAGCAATTCTTTGTGTTTGTGACACAGCCTGAAATTATAAGCGGTTTACAGAATCACAAAACCATTTGGGTTGGATAAGACCTTTAAGATGATGGAGTCCAAGCATTATCTAACTCTAAAAAGTCTGGGTACACAAACATCCACATCTATAGCTGTATTTGAGCAAATCTATACATACCTAGATTGATTCATAGAATGGTTTAAGTTAGAAGAGGCATTCAAGATCATCTAGTTCTAACCCCCCTGCCACGGACAGGGACACTTTCCACTACACCAGCTTGCTGAAAGTTTCATCCAACCTGACTCTGAACATCTCCAAGGAGGGGGCATCCACAACCTACCTATGCAACTACAATCTGAAAGCAGAGGAGAGAGAAAAGGAAAGGGAAAGGAAAAATAAAAAAGGTGCACATGATCCCCTCATCCCAATCACTGAAAAAGATACTAAACACAACTGGCCCAAGCACTGAGCCCTGGGGAACGCCAACTGTAAGCCACCACCAACTGGAGTTAACTTCATTCCCAGCACTCTTTGGGCCCAGCCATCAGCCAATTGTACACGCAGTGAAATGTCCATCCATTCAAGCTTCTCCAGAAGGATACTGTGGGAGATGGTGTCAATGTCTTTACTAAAGTCCAGATAGACACATCTACAGTCTTTTTCTCACCCACTCAGTGGTTCACCTTGTCACCACTTAGTGGTAGTGAGCATCTCAGTTCCAGGACATGCATATTTAAAGATGGAGCTTTGGAGAAATTGTTAGTACAGAGCAATCCATCTGATGTATGAGGACAGAAGTGGAGTTGTGGCCCTTAGCAGAACCTGGACTACAAATGTGGCACTTCACATTTAATTAAAAGAATTACAACAAAATAATGTTTTAGGCAATTAATTAATTATATATATATATATATATATATTTTTACCCTCACTTTACATCATCAAGATTTCCACAATTTAAAAACCATTTGTTGGCATGGAAACATAAGCTTAATTAAGAATGGATTAAACTAATTAACCTAAAACATATCATACTATAGACTGTTTGGTTTAGAATACATTAGAGGAAATGGAACATTTTTCATTATCATTGTGTGTCTTTTATCTGGTGAAAATGTTTTTCTTCCCTGGGAATTTGCATGCTTGAACTTTGGACTGTCTCCAGAAGGTGAGGATATGTTTGACAAGTAATGTCACAAGTTCCTATTTCAGCAAAGGTGCACTCACGGTATGTATTGTCCATCTCTCATGACCATTTTGCTACTCACTTTCCCATCAGACACCACCATGAGGTGTATCGTCTCCTTTCCCAGCTGCAAATTTTGTTGAAGATTTGGTGTGCTGACAGACCAGAAATTAACTGGCTTCGTCAGAAAATGAAGGCAGAAGTGGAAAAACTGATCCACACTCTTCTAGCAATTTGATAAATTGGAATATGATGAAAGAAGGTTGGAGCATCCCTCCTGTGGAGACAGGCAGGGAGAGTTGGGCTAGTTCAGCCTGGAGAAGAGAAAGCTCCAGAGGATCAAGCTTAAACCTGTTCCCTCCAGTCCTATTGCAAGAATGATCTTGGAGGTCTTTTCCAAGCAAAACTATTCTATGATGCGGCCAGCAGGTCAAGAGAGATGATTCATCTCCTTTACTTTGCTCTGGCAAGACCTTTACTTGAGTACTAAGTCAGTTCTGGTGTCCCCTGATATGAAGAACATAGAACTGATAGAGGAGGGCCACAAAGGTGTCTGTGGGTTGCAGAACCTCCCTATGAGGATAGGTTGAGGCTTCTGGGGTTCAGCCTGAAGAACACCAAGGGTTGACCTTATAGCAGCCTTCCAGTACCTGAAAGGAACCTACAGCAAAGCTGGAGAGGGACTTTTAGCAATAGGACAAGAGGAAATGGTTTTCAGGTGAAGAAGAGGAGGCTTAGACTGCATCTTAGGAAGAAGGTCTTCAGTATGGGGGTGGTGAGGCTCTTGAATAGGCTGTCCAGGAGGATGTGGATGCCCTCTTTCTGGAGGTGTCGAAGACCAGATTGGATGAGCCCTTGAGCAATGGAGTCTAATGAAGAGGCTTCCCTGCCTGTGGCAGGGGGGGTGGAGAAGATGATCTCTGAGATCCCTTCCAACCTAAACCATTCTGTGTTTTTGTGTATGGATGACATTTCACCAACCAGCCACATCTCTAAAACAAAAAGCCTTTCGAAAGGCCACTGATGCTTATAAGTGAAAACTGAGAGTAATATTGAAGCGTTTGGATTCTCAGCCTGCTAGGAATGATTGTTCTGTTCCTGCAAGGGATGACAAAAACGCTGCCAGGGAACCCTGAGGCCACCCGCCAGGCACAGCAGCACTCACTGTGTGCAGCACGAAGAGCTGAGTGGCAAGGCTGACAAAGAGCTGCTCAATAAAATAGATCTTTCACATCCTGCAAGAAGTGAAACCCTGGTGTTTCAGGACCAGCATCTATAAACCACCCAAGAGAGCACTGCAATATTTATATTTTTTAATGGGATTTCAGTCTCCTCTCTCCTCTGGCCCCCAGCTGGGAATAAGAAGAGTAAGAACTGAGGAGTGGAACCGAAGAATCCAAGCATCACTGAGAGATTTTTTTTTTTTTTTAATTTTTATTCTTTAATTTATTTTTTAATTTTTTTACTCCATATTTATATTCATGCTACATGCCAGGGATAGGACACCTTGACACTATCTGAGCTCTGCACTGGAATGAAGCAGGAGCTGCTGGTAGGATAACAAGACATGGATTACAAAAAGCTGCTGCTCCACGTAAGAAAAATATTCTGCCAGCATCTTTTTATTTCAATTTATTAAAAAAAAAAATAAATCTGACCTTGCATTCTGATTTCTCAGCCTGAGCACCAAGTCATTACTCCTGAGATGTGCTGATTGACAGTGCCTGAGGATGAGCCAATATGTGCCCAGGTGGCCAAGAAGGACCAGCATCTTGGCCTAGATCAGCAATAGCATGGACAGCAGGACCAAGGAAGTGCCTTTCGCCCTGAACTCAGCACTGGGGAGGTCACAAGTTGAGTACTTAGTTCAGTTTTGGGGCCCTTGTTACAAGGACATTGAGGGGCTGGAGCATGTCCAGAGAAGGGCAATAAAGCAGGTGAAGAATGTGGACTACAGGTCTGGTGTGGAGCAAGTGAAGGAACTGGGGTTGTTTACTATGGAGAAGAGGATGCTGAGGGAAGACTCCATTGCTCTCTACAGCTCCCTGGAAGGAGATTTGAGCCAGGTGGGCATAGATCTCACTAGTGTCAGGTGACAGGAGGAGAGGAAATGGCCTGAAACTGTGTCAGGGAAGGTTTAGGTTGGATATCAGAAAAAATATCTTGAGTGCAGGACTGGTCAGGCATGGAAACAGGCTGCCCAGGCAGGTGATAGAGTTCCCATTCTTGGAGCTGTTCAAGAAGCATGTGGCCATAGCACTTTGGGACACGGTTTCACGGGCATGGTGGTGCTGGGTTGGTGGTTGGACTAGATGATCTTAGAGGGATTTTCCAACTGGAACAATTCCATGATTCTACACAGGAGCAAACTTTGGTCCCCAGGAAGAACCAAGCTTCCAGTGCCATCCCTGGCAAGATAATTTGATTTTCAGTCACTTAGCTACTGGCTGGAAACAACAGACAGACAACTTCCAATTGCAGGATTAACCTGGGGAATCTGGTCAGAATCTGGGTATAATGCACATTGCTCTTTTTTGAGAGCAAATGATTTGCACAGACAACCACAAGGAGAAGACAAAATTTTGCCAGAAGCTCATTATCTGATGTCAAAGCAAGTTTTATGTTTTCTATCTGTGGTTGACAATTTCCAGGCTTTTGCTAAAAAGGATGAATTTCCTTTTGCAGCAAGTCCCTCCTCAAATGTCTCTGTGGAGAAGAGAGACATCCTTGGAGTCCCTTTTATTAAAGGATAAGACTATGGAATAAGTTTAAAAGACAAGGCTGATCCCTGATTTTGTTTCACAGAATCACAGAATGTCAGGGGCTGGAAGGGACCTTGAAAGCTCATCCAGTTCAACTCCCCCTGCCAGAGCAGGATCACCTGGACCAGATAACGCAGGAATGCATCCAGGCAGGTTTTGAATATCTCCAGAGACTCCACAACTCCCCATGGCAGCCTGTTCCAGGGTTTTGTCTCCCTCATAGCGGAAAAAAAAAAACCTCCTCATGTTTAAATGAAACTTCCTATGCCTCAGCTTCCACCCATTGCCCTTTGTCGGGCATCATCGAGCAGAGGTTGGCTCCATTCTCCTGGCACTCAGCCTTTACATATTTATAAACATTGATGAGGTCACCTCTCAGTCTCCTCTTCTCCAAGCTAAAGAGCCCCAGCTCCCTCAGTCTCTTGTCATAAGAAAGATGTCCCATTCCCTTAATCACCTTTGTGACTCTGCACTGGACTCTCTCAAGCAGTTCTATGTCCCTCTTGAACTGGGGGGCCCAGAACTAAACACAGTACTCCAGATGTGGCCTCACCAGGGCAGAGTAGAGGGGCAGGAGAACAGCCCTTTGAATACACCCGAGAATGGCACTGCCCCTCCTGGCCACAAGAGCACTTTGCTAGCTCATGGTCAACTTCCCATCAACCAGGACCCCCAGATCCTTTTCTCCTTGTTCTCAAGCTTACTTTCCAGGTTGTAACAAAAAGAGGAGGGTTGATGGCTCCAAACTGGAAATAAGCTGGACTGAGATGAGACATGAGAAAGCAGTTCTTGCTCCTATCTGTGGAGAGGCACTGGAACAGGTTGTTCAGGGTAGTTTTGGAGACTCCAAGGCTGAAAATGTTGAGAGTCAGGGAGAATGTGGCCTTGGAGAAGCTGGCCTATTAGGAGGTATCACTGCCCATGGCAGGGGGTTTCAGCTAGATAATCCTGAGTGTCCCTTCCAGCCCAAACCAGTCTGTCCGTCCATGACACTTATTCTTTTCTCTAATAACCACTCATGCCTTTGTTGTAGTCCTGCTCTCATGGTTTTTGCATGCATTCACATTTTTGAGGAAGAATATGAGAAGATCAAAAATATTCTAAAACAAGTGTGAAAATTCACACAACTCTCATATTGATTTTATTAACTTTTGATTTATATCTGAGCATGTTACACTTTAATTCTGACCTCACTTAGGGCTGGGGGACCTGGCATTGTTTAGCCTGGAGAAGAGAAGGCTGAAGGGAGACCTCATTATTCTCTACAACTCTGAATAGAGATTGGAGTGAGGTGGGGATCAGTCTCTTCTCCCAAGGAAACAAGTGACAGGAGGAGAGAAATGAGCCCCAAATTGCCCCAGTGGAGCTTTAGGTTTGATCTCAGAAGAAACTTCTTGACTGCAAACATTCTCAAAGACTGGAATAGGCTGCCCAAGGAGGTGGTTAAATCCCCATCCCTGGAGGTGTTTCAAAGAGGTAGAGATGTGGAGCTGAGGAATATGGTTTAGCACCAGCCTTGGTAGACTTACAGAGTGGTTGAATTTGGTGATCTTTTCCAATCAAAACCATTTTGTGATGGTTCTATGGTTGAGCAATGCCTGGATAAAAATACTCCTGCCTTTTAGAAGCATGAACACATGAAACATTGGCAGTTTTCTGGTGTACATAAACACTGACTTGTGCACACCAAATCAGATGCTAATGAAAGTACACTAATTAGCCTGTAAACATCAGGCACAACATGTACTAGTCATTTTGGACTTCTGCTGAAACCTAAACAGATTTTCATCATCCCTACAGCTATTAGAAATTCTTTAGTGTGAGGGTGGTGAGACACTGGAACGGTTTGCCCAGAGGTGTGGATGCCCCCTCCCTGGAGATGTTCAGGGCCAGGTTGGACGGGGCTTTGAGTAACCTGGTAGAGTGGAAGATGTCTCTGCCCATGGCAGGGGAGTCTGAGCTGTATTATCTTGAGGTTCCTTTCCAACCCAAACCATTCTGTGATTCTATTTCTGCTCAGATGGTGTGATTGGTTTCTCACAACAGAAACCCAACTATGCAAGAAATCATTCATAGGTCTTACGACCTAGGTCAGGGCAATTGTAAGCACAAATATAGGCTGAACAAGGAGTTAATTGTACGATTCATCAAGGATCTTAGCAGAGAACATATCTATCTTTGAAACTTACCAAGCTCCATCAGTTTGTCTCAGTGTTTTCACTCTATTTGTATGACCTAGTTTTAGCTTATTGATGATAACACATTTTGATTTGCACTCCCTTTGATATCGAGTCAGTTTGATTCAAAAATCCTACTGAATTTTGTTCATTTCAGTGTTTCCTGATGTGATGTTCTTCCACATCAGCAAGCGCAGGGAGTTCACCTTTAAATTTTCCTGAGCAAATAAAGAATGGTTCTCTGGAAATTGCCAAGCATTCTCACATTTTTCTCTAGCCATTTGCTGCTTGGTGATGAATAACCAGCCTCAATCCTACCATAGAATGCAAGAATGGTTTGGGTTGGAAGGGACTTCAAAGATTGTCTACTTCCAAACCCCTACCATGGACAGGGACACCTTCCATTAGACCATGTTGCTTAAGGTCCCATCCAATTTGGTCTTGAATGCCTCCAAGGAGGGGGCATCCACAACCTCCCTGGGGAACCTGTTCCAGTGTCTCACTCTAAAGATTTTTTTCCTGATCTTCAGTCTAAATCTGCCCTGTTCCAGCTCAAACCCACTGCCCCTCATCCTAGCACTACAAGACCTTGTCAAAAGTTCTTCACCAGCTCTCCAGTAGCCTGCTTCAGGTACTAGAAGGCTGCTGTAAGGTCTCCCTGGAGCATCTCATCTCCAGGTGAAGAGCCCTATGTCTTCCAGCCTGTCCCCATAGGGAAGCTCTGTTGCTGTTTGGCTGTGTCCTAAGCCAACCCAGGGCAGGGGGGAATGTCATACTAAGATTGAAAAAATTCCCTTGGAGTCAATTGAAGTGAACCAACACCAAAGGGGTGAGGAGTTTGTTATAGCCAATGAAAACTCTCAGTAATGGACTGGAAAAGAGTGGAAATAGGAAGAAAAAGGAGAGCAGGAAAAAAAAAAGGCAGAGGGGGAGAAGATGTCACTACCCTTCTTTCCCATGAGTTCTCTTAGGTATAG
The DNA here is from genome assembly GCA_013399775.1 of Semnornis frantzii. NCBI lineage: Eukaryota > Metazoa > Chordata > Aves > Piciformes > Ramphastidae > Semnornis > Semnornis frantzii. The sequence continues at coordinate 17,416 of VWYK01004222.1, forward strand.
TCCAAGTTCTTGGAGGTGGGTGCGATGCAGTTTAGAAGTAGAAATACTTTTGCAATCATATGACTCTATGTATCTGCATACCTAAATCTGGTGAAGGACAAGCTGTGAAATGTCTACCCACCTGGAGGCATTGAGATAAAGAGACAACGACTGCTACAGAGACCCTGAGAGATCCAGATAAGGAAGTGAAGATGCCTACAGAGAGGCTGGAACTGGCCAGAACTGACCTAGCAGTTCAGGCTCAGTGATAAGCTGAACAGCTCAGCACATTATGCAACCAAGAGGGCAGTGTAAGGAAGGCTGTCACCTTCATCCCTAGGACCCCAGAGAACACCACCAGGGTAGCACCTCCTGCGTAAAGGATGAGGGCCGTGGGTGGACAAACATAAAACACCGCTGGGAAGTACTTTGTATATGCATAAACTTTCCCTGGAACTCTCATGAATATCTAATGAGTAACAACATACAAACTGCAAGGTTGGGACCTGAGGTGTGCACGTTCTTTGGTGGAAAGATCCCCCATGCACCAGCACACTTAATAATAATAAACATGCCTGCTTTATAACCTTTTGGGTTGTAAGGCTTTTTCTCTGCGTGTCGTTTGGGCACTGTGTCAGTTCTATACATTCCAGCAGGGGGTTTTGTGGTAAATGGAACATGTGGACACCAAGAGTTGCAGTCTTCTTACACCCTTTTGATTTGGGCAGGGCAGCCTCTCCAAATCAGAGAGGCAGGAATGCTGCCAGTGGCCTTTCTTTGGAGCTGCTGCAGTGGATTTAAAAAGAGACTTGCCACCTCCACAGAAATCATCTCTTTTCTTTGTTAAGCCATCTGCCAAGCCAGCAGCTCTCCTCAGGAGCTGTTAATGCCATCACGCTGTCTATTCAGGCCAAGTAATGTCACACCTTGTTTGAGACAATAGATTCATTTAGGGCTATAAACCATGCCCTGCCACAGGTATTGTTTTGAAACAATAGAGCATTGGGCTATCACAAGGTGCTCCAGCCTTCTGATCCTGTTCATACCTACTTCTGGACACTCTTCGACATTTCCATACCACTCTTGCCCTAGGGGCACCGGAACGGCACCAGTACTCCAGGCGTGGTCTTCATTCTTAACTCATCAAACATATTATTTGCTTCTCACTTTCATTTCCAGCCCCTCCAACGTGATCTCCTGACAAGATGCTGTATTATTTAGACACGGATTTCCTCACTAACAGAAGGAGAATATGCAAACGTGATGTGCCAAAATGTCCATTAACTAACTGCCACTAACTGTCCCCACTAACTGCCAAGATTCGGGGATGATGATTTGCCTTGTTAATTATTTTGACAAGACCATCCATTGATAGAGTCTTGCCACTATTTTTTCCCCCCATTCCTAAACTCACACCTAATATTTTCAGATAAATATCAAACTCTCCTCTGTCTTCTGCTGGCAGAAAGATGGAAAGCTCGAGGGTCTAGGATTGGCAGTGATTTAGAGAGACTTTGCAGTGCTGCAAGTTCTAGCTGTGACCTTTGCAACTTAGAAGTCTGAAAATGATCAAAATAATTTCACAGGAACATAATGTTTTTGCTTGAAAAATCCTGTTAGGCACAGTCAATAATTTTAAACATTCTTAACTACTAATAATTTTTACAATGTTTTGAGGCACTTAGTGTCATGGTTTAGTTAATTAGAAGGTGTTAGGTGATGGGTTGGACCCAACGATGGGTTGGACCCAATGATGGGTTGGACTCAATGATGGGTTGGACCCAATGATGGGTTGGACTCAATGATGGGTTGGACCCAATGATGGGTTGGACTCAATGATCTTGAAGATTTTTTTCTAACCCGATTAATTCTGTGATTCTATGATAATTTTCAAAACTCTGGTTTAATAGAAGGTGCCACCCAAGATAATATGAGGAATATATTTATCTATATGTTTAGACAAATATATGCTTACTCTGGAGAAGAGGCGGCTGAAGGAAGGACCTCATTTCTCTCTACAACCTGCCAGTAAAAAGGTTGGAGTGCAGTGGGGGTTGGTCTCTTCTTCCCAGGATCAGGTGATAGGAGAGGAAATTATCTCAAATTGTGCCAGGGGAGGATATTGGGAAAAAATTCTTTCCTGCAAGAGTAGTCAGAGATTGGAACAGAATGCCCAGGGAAGTGCTGGAGTTGCCATTCCTGGAGAAATGTGTGGACATGGCACTTTGGGACATGATTTAATGGCCATGGTGGTGTTGGTTTGGTGGTTGGACTCAGTCTTAGGGGTTTCTTGCCAATGAAACAATTCTATGATTCAATAACATTCAGGAGATAAAAATGCATATCTCACAGGAAAATTTTTAGGGGTTCGTGGTGGGGTTTTTTTGGTTTT
>VWYK01004223.1:0-10396 GCA_013399775.1 Semnornis frantzii
TAAGAAAAAAAAAAATCAAGGAAATGACAACAGTTTCAGTCTCAAAACTGGTTTCCTTTATTTTTTTGTTTTGTGACAAATTCCATGTAATAGTGGTTTAAAAGACAGGGAAAAATCTCTTTCCTTCAGTTCAGCTTTTCTTTTTCAATGATGAAAGGGGAAGATCTTACCAGTAGCAGTGAAAAGAGATAAAATATTGTTTTTTAAGGACTATTTTCTCCTCCCTCTATCTAGCTTTTTCACTTGGTGCCCATGCCCACTCCATTCTTCACCTTACCATCTCTTACTGGGAGATGGAGGTCAACAGGCTTCCTGGGGTGATGTGCCCCAGTGAGTTCCTCAAATACACGCATTGCCACCACAATACATGTTAAACATACAGAAAGTAATGTGTTAGAAGGCTAGAACACCACATTTGAGAGGCAAAGCTGCTGCTGCTGACTTCAGGCAGCTTCTTCTATTTTGTGCAATGTAAGGGGAAATGTCGTCTGGAAGTCACTGATACTCCTGCTCTCGGAATGTGCAGCAGATCCCACTCCTTTTCCTGGTGCCATCACACCCCATTCGGGGTCCTTTCCCGCACTATGAAACAGCTGTGGCTGGCCACATGTTGTATGCCTTCACCTCTGTTGTGTTCAGTCCCATGAAGCCAACATCCATCTGAATATTTTTTATTATCTATGACAATTTTTGTTTCAGAGAGAATTTGTCTCTGTGCTGTTTCTGGGTAGAGAGTATAGACAGTCTTGTGTTTACTAAGCTTGTGTTTACTATATTATTACCTTTGTCATCTTTTTTCTGAAACAAAAACAAAAAACAAATGATCAACAACAACAGCAAAAAAACCCAACAAACCCAACCAAACAAATGAAACCAAAACGGACCTAGCAACAACAAAAAAATCCCAAACCCCAAAACTCAGAATGAATGCTCAACATAGAATTTGCCTAATGATGTCTGTTATTTTTTATTTGTTTAATACTTCAACAACAGAGATAGCGAGGACAGACAAAAAAAAAGGGTTGAAAACAGATCTGGAGGAAAGGCCTTGAGACACCAGAAATATCAGCTGCAGACTTCCAAGGAAAAATTGGAGGAAAAGAGGTGTATCTTTAAACTGGAAATGTATAGTCAGGAGGGACTGACCAGGAAAGAGATGAGATCTAAGAAGCTCTTGCTCCACCAAAGGACATTTTTAATAGCTGCCAGGATGTGAGGAGAGACTCTTGAGTATTGCTCTGAAAGGAGAAGAAAAAGCAGTTCTGCTGTGTGGACAGCAAAGGAGTCTAGAACATTAGTACTTACAGTAGTACAGAAGGGTATCATGCTGAACATGCCTCACATTCTCTTCCACAGATTAAGTTGGTAGACAAAGACAACTCTCCTATTTCCAATGAGGTTATTCAGCTATTCGTCAACAACAAGAACACAGACAACCTCACCACTGATGATAATGGCGTTGCAGAGTTTAGCATTGACACGTCCAAAATGTTTGATCCTGAGATCACTCTGAAAGTGAGTACAAAGTAAGGCTGAAGAGAGACAGAGAGAGATGGCTGCTCCCAACCTCAACCTGATAAAAAAGGTGGAATGAAGTTTTATTTTCATGTTCTAGAACTCTCAAAATTACTGTAAGAGCGAACTGAGGTTGCACTGCAATGGGTTGCTGAGAGGTTGCAAGACCAATGTGCTGCTTTTTCCTTATCAATTAGGCTTTAGATGAAATTCTTAAATAAATACATCATATGTGAACTAATCATTCTGATGGCAGCATGTGATAACGATTTCCATAGTGACGTATGTTTGCTTTCCTTTTCTTCCCTTTTCTGATCAGGCGATTTATAGAAACAGTGAGCAGTGCCACTCTGAAGGTTGGATAGAGCCTTCCTACCCTGACGCATCTCTCTCTGTTCAGCGGTTTTACTCCTGGACCAGCAGTTTTCTGAGGATTGAGCCTTTGTGGAAATATCTGAGCTGTGGGCAGAAGATGGTGATCACCGTGCACTATGTCTTGAACATGGAAGGATACAGGAACATGAACATTATGAACTTCTACTACGTGGTAAGTGTGGTGCTTAGCCAGGAAGCTATCTGGCAGTCCATCAACAGTAATCATGGCAGTGAATTCTATTCCAACCTTTGCATCATCAGCCAGGACAAAGACCATAACCCAAGAACAGAAACACCGCTGAAGTTTAGCAAAACTACCTGCTCAGGAAAAATGACTGCATTTCCAGTTGTTGTTACTCTATTTCGTAGTAAGGAACCACCTTCACAATGTTTCAGGTCAGGTTTCTTGTCTCTTCCTTCAAAAAAAACCACTTCTTTATGGTATTCTTTGCATACTCCTTCCCATCCTTTTCCTTCTGCTTGGACAAAGGCCCTGGAAATAGCAGCAGTTGCAACATCCATCGCCTCCTAAGGCTGATGGAGCATTTGGAGTCACCTCAAAGACATGTCTTGATCAGACTGTTGATTTACCTTAAATTTGTTTGCTTCTTTCTCCCTCCAGCCTCTACCAACCTATAAATGTATTGCTCTTCTCTTCACAGGGCATGGCAAAAGGCAAGATTGTCCTTACAGGGGAGATTAAAGTTAATATCCAAACTGGTGAGTTAAGTTTCCAATCCATGTTTCTGCAAAAGGGGAGGATGATTGACACGAGGACCAAGGCAAGATTTCCTGGATGCAATACAGCAACTTTTGTGAGGGCTGTATCTGTTTCCATCCATGTATGTGCCACTGATACTAGCACTACCACTAAGATCACCATAAAGTCAGATTAAGCCCAGAAACTACTTCAGTTGAGATGAGCCAAGCAGTGCTGTTCTGTAAAAATTTTCCCAAAGGATAATGTAAGGAATGGGGAGCATCTGGTTGGAGTGACTATCTGAATCTAAACACATGTTCCAGCTCACAACACATCTGAGAACATCTGGATCTAAATCCAGGCGTGTCACCTTGTGGCAAACCCAGGATATTTTTTGGTTTATCATCTAAGCACAAGCTGCTGGACCAGTAAGGCTATATACTCATTGATGATGGCTACCACTACAGCAGAGCTTTGCAATTCTCTCCTGTTTGTCCCTTTATCTCTCCCAACAGACAAAAATGGCACATTCACCATCCCACTTGAGGTCAGTGAGAAAATAGCTCCAGCTCTTCAGCTGTTGGTATATACTTTACACCCTGCCAAGGAGTTGGTAGCAGATAGTGTCCGCTTTCCAATTGAGAAGTGTTTCAAAAACAAGGTGAGAGGCACTGAGAAACAGTGAGTCAGAAAAATGAAAATTCTTTCTGTACACAATCCTAGAAGATTTCCAGGTTTATTTCTTGTTTCCATCCCCTTCTTTCAGCATTGTTCTGTTCCTTTTTTTCTCTTTGGCCTTAGTTCTCTCCTTTACCATCATTCCCTGGTGTTATTGTCACATAGTATATTGTCACAAGGTAAAACTTAACATTGAAAATTACTTTGCAGGAAATCCACACTACTCCTGAACTACACCAGTGCCTGATTTAATTTAGTTTATCTGTTCTTCGGCACAGCTAACACACTTTAGGCTTATTGCACATCATTCTATAGACTCATAGAATCATTTTGGTTGGAAAAGACCTTTGCGTCCAACTATTATCTAACTACCAAGCTAAACTATGATGCTCAGCATTACATTTCTGCCTCTCTAAAACACCTCTAGGGATGGTGTTCCACACCACTTGAGGCAGGCTTCATTTAAGCTATCATACGAGGCCAGGAGTGCTTATTGCCTAAGCCCTCACTTACAGCTGGTCAACACAGGTTGTCGATGATGAAGCTGGTGAGGGGCCTGCAGCACAAGGTCTATGAGGAGAGACTGAGGGAGCTGGAGTTGTTTAGCCTGGAGAAGAGGATGCTCAAGGGTGACCTCATTGCTATCTACAACTACTTGAAAGGAGGCGGTAGCCACGTGGGGGTTGGTCTCTTCTCCCAGGCAACCAACAACAGAACAAGGGGACACAGTCTCAAGCTGTGCCAGGGGAGGTCTTGGCTGGTTGTTAGGAGGAAGTTCTTGACAGATTGGCATTGGAATGGGCCACCCAGGGAGGTGGTGGAGTCGCCATCCCTGGAGGTGTTGAAGCAAAACCTGGATGGGGCACTTAGTGCCATGGTCTGGTTGACTGGCTAGAGCTGGGTGATAGGTTGGACTGGATGAGCTTGGAGGTCTCTTCCAACCTGGTTGATTCTATGATTGTATGATTCTATGATTCTACATCTCTTTCCAGGTAGACTTGGTGAAGTTAGATAATGATTGAACTTGATGATCTTAAAGGTCTTTTCCAACTGAAATGATTCTATAATCTATGCCTTATCAGGAGACCCTTCTACTTTCCTTCTTGCCCTCTGCTCCGACTCGCAGATTAAGCAGCCCTGAGCAGTACAGATTAGCTGTACCCACATCTGTTTCATACATTCCAGGTCCAGTTGCAATTCTCCGAAAAGCAAATGCATCCAGCTTCCAAAGTCAGTTTAGCCATTGAAGCTGCTGCCAACTCCTTCTGTGCTGTGAGGGCAGTGGATCAGAGCGTGCTGCTCCTCAAGTCTGAGACGGAGCTGTCTGCAGAAACGGTAAGCTGCCTGAGCAATTGTATTGTCTCCTTTTCCCGCTTTCTCCTTCTCCATAAACAGTGTCTCTCCACTTTAGATTGAAGGACTGTATTAGATTTCTACTGCTTTTGCATGTGCTGGTCATACACTATCTCTAATAGCCAATGGACAGTTTTTGTCTCTTGGTAGCCGGAAGTCCTCTTTCACATGAAATTTGATTTAACCAGTGGCTGGGCCCTGGCAGCATGACCCTCTGGCATATTAACCACCCCTCCCACACTCAGATCATCATCCAGACCATTAATGAAGATGTTGAACAGGATTGGTGCCATTATTGACTCCTGCAGTACCACACTACATAATGCCCTCTGACTAGACTGCGATCACCACCCTCCGGGTCTAGCTGTTCAGCCAGAACAACCAGTCCAAGAAAGAGATCATTGTTTCAAGCAGGCTAACGTCTCAGCTCTGTCAATTTGCAGGACATTACATGTCATAAGAATTTATCTCTACATGCATACACAAGTTTCATGTTTCTTTCCCCCTCACAGATATACAGCCTCCATCCCCTGCAAGACTTTCAAGGCTACATCTTCAATGGGCTCAATCTAGAAGATGACCCTGAAGACCCCTGTGTCTCGTCTGACAATATCTTTCACAAAGGCTTGTATTACACACCTGTGACATCTGGATTAGGCCCGGATGTGTACCAGTTCCTCAGGGTAAATATTCCATACATTACTTAAACCTGTCAAAGTTAATTTCTACTTATGCAAATTGAGCTATCGTCACAAACAACACTTTTAGTAAAACATATACACAAGAAATCTCACGAACATGTATTTGTCAGTTGGCTTTGATGCCTACGGCGATTTTCCAGCATGCACAAAGTTCCCACAAGTGTTCACATAGCTGACTCTGGGTATCTCTGTGATCAGAAGGCAGAAAGGGGAAATAGGGAGGAATCAAATAGATCTCAGCTACAGTATGGTCGTGGTTAATGCTAAAATGTTTTTTTACAGGATATGGGAATTAAATTTTTTACCAACTCGAAGGTTCGGCAACCAGTGGTGTGTACTAGTGAGACTGTAAGACCTTCATCATATTTCTTGAATTCAGGATTCATGGCTTCTACACACCATGTGAAGTCATCAGGTAACAGAGGAGACAGGAAAGAGATGTTATTAAGCAAAGTGGTATTCATGTGACAAGGACATCACTCGTGAATCGCATTGAATGTTGGCCTGGCACAGAATGAGATGGCTTAGGATAATGGCCAATGTCCAAGAAGGCCTTTCAAGTCTATGCTTGTGATTCCTGTCCAGTTTCATGCTGGGAAGCGTTGGCAGTGAACAGACGCTACTGTCGCTGATTCTCTTCTAATCAGGCAGCATTATAGTGAACAGCAAACAGATCTAAGTTACCTGTGTTCTAGCCCTAGGTCTTATGCTCTTATCCAGAGACCAAAGCACTATAAGTAATTCTTTCTTTCTCTCTAATACTGGTTTATACCTAACTCAGAGACACATTAGTGACATTAATTAATACTTCTGTGGCATCACCAATAGTCCCAGTTAGAAAGAAATGGGTAAATACCAATCATCCTTCATACTGGCCTACACATATTAAAACACACCCTTTCTGGCAGTCTTCATTATATGAACCAAATTTGACTAAATTCCCATTATCTCTTCCCAGCTGAAGTCGCTAGAGAGGAACATGGGAACAGACTCATCCTTGAGACTGTTCGGGAATTCTTCCCCGAAACTTGGATCTGGGATATAGTCCCAATTACGTGAGTACTGTTTCTTCTCTCTCTTTGCCTTGCTTTTAAGAGTTACCAAATATGTCCTCTGATGTCCTGCAAGGTGACAATTCCTTGACACAATTTGGCTTGGAAAACCTAGGTTCTTCAGTCTTCACCTGACACTTGCCCTTCTCTTTTCTATGACGAAATTGCCCTGTCCCCAGAGACATCTATTCCTACAATGCGTGTTGTATTCTCCTCCTAAGTAGAGGGACACTTCTACTTAAAATATGGCTTGGCAAAACAAGAATTATGACTCTTCTTTTCAAACCTGGGAAAATGATGGGCAGAAGAACTTTCAAGTGGGCTTTGCTCAGAAGATTTGAATGGTCAGTATTGGGAGGTCTTGGATGTAAGATTTCTGTAGACAGGACAGGGGCAGTGTTAATTTTCAAAGCTCTTTGCCTCTATTGCGAAGCAAGGGCTTTTCTTCTTAAATGAAGGAGGTAGGAAACATAACCTTTCTAAATTCAGCCTTTATCCATTCCTATCAGCTCTACTGGAAAAGCTAGTATCTCGTACACCATCCCTGACACCATCACTGAATGGCAGGCCACTGCCTTCTGTGCTGAAGAGTTGGCTGGATTTGGTCTGTCTGCTCCTGCCACCCTGAAAGTGTTCCAGCCTTTCTTTGTGGACTTAACCTTGCCATACTCTATCATCCGAGGAGAAGATTTCCTGCTTAGAGCAAATGTCTTCAATTATCTCAACCACTGCACTAAGGTGTGTACTTCTGCCCACATTTTCAGACTTCATCCCATCTCCGAAGAAACTGCAGCAAAATGATTGGTGTAGATGACTTGGTTGATGCCCTGCTCACTCTGTCTGATGAATGATTATTTTGGCTAGATTTGTCCTCCTAAACCACTACAAAGCAGAGAAATGTCTGTGTGAACTGTGACTAGGATGGGTGTATGAGCAACAGTCTTGAAATCAACAGAGAAAAGAAACAAGTGCTTTGCAGAGTATTACTCACCACCCATAGCCATGCAAGCAATTGATGGTTTCAGTGGGATCTTTTTGCTAGGGAGCTACATGAAAGCATGAAGGGCTTGTGCTTGCCAAAGAGAAGGAAATAGGAAAAGCAAGAAATGGAGAAGAGATAAACTTCATTCTCCGAGGTGGTAGTTCACAAAAGCACCAAAACAAGGAGCATGAAAGCCCAGCACTTGTCCTACAAAGTATCTGTCCAGCTACAGTTTCTATTCCTCCCAGGTACTGGGCTACTGTACCCTCAATAGTCAACATTTTCCAGGCGGAATGGCTCCCAGACCACGGGCGCAATGCACCTCTGCATGGAGGGAGCTTACACATGGATTAAAGGATCTTTGAGGAAAGGAAATCAGGGATTTTGTGTTTGGCTTCTTGGTTGTTATATCTAGGAACCCTGGAAAAAAAAGTCAGCAGTAGATTCTAGATTTTTTATTTGGTTTGAACATCAAAAATCAGCTCTCTGCTCTCACAAGGAGATCAGCATAAAGGAGGAAAGACATTGAGGTGCTGGAGCAGGTCCAGAGAAGGGTGAAGAATTTGGAAAAACAGGCCTTGTGAGGAGCAGCTAAGGGAATCAGGGTTGTTTAGTCTGGAAATAAAGGAGATTGAGGGGAGACTTTCAAACTCACTACAACTCTCAGAAAGGAAGTTGTAGCAAGCTGGGGGTTGGTCCCTGTCTTCTCCCTAGTAACAATCAACAGGATGAGAGGAAATGGCCTCAAGTTGCACCAGGAGAGGTTTATATTGGATATTAGAAGAAACTTTCTCATGGAAAGGGTTCTCCAGGAGTGGAAGAGGCTCCCCAGGAAGACGTTTGAATCCTTCATCTTTGAAGGTCTTTTGAAGATATGGAGATATGTGGTGCTGAGGGACATGGTTTAGCACCAGTCTTGATAGAGTTAGACAATGACTGGACTCAATAATCTTAAAGACCTTTTCTAAATGAAACAATTCTGTGATTCTATTCTATGATTTTAAAAATCAATATGCGGTTTAGGAATTTTTTTTTTCAAACTCTGTTAACAGTATGATCTAACAAATCAAAAGGGCCTCAGGTTTTAGACACCCTGGAAAGACAGATGTTCATTACTGATGCCTCCCTCTCTTAGCCTGTTTATCATGTGTTGCTATAAGCACAGAGCAAACACTCATCAGTGGTTTCCTCTGTGAGTTAATTCAAAGCCGTTAGCACTAGATCAAGTGAACATGTCTCAATATCCTGACTATGAATCATATACATGCATAGAACATTTAGCATCTTAATGGAGACTATCTTGAGAAGCAAAGGGGAATACTGCCAAGCTTAGTACCGATGGACAACTAATCTAACACAACCATCTAGGGTCTTGTATTTGCTCTACACTGCTAACATAGGACATAAAGCAGGGAGTATCTCTAACAATAAAGCACCATTTGCCCACAGTACAAAATCTTTGCCCTATCACAGTTTTCCTTCTGTTCTCAGATTCATGTTTCACTGTCAGATTCCCTTGATTATCAAGCCAAACTCATCTCCCAGGAGGATGATGGATGCATATGTGCCAAACAAAGACGGACATATGTTTGGAATGTTTTCCCCAGAGAAATTGGTAAGTGCCTTTGAGTCTGCCTGATTTTCTGAAGTCCTGAAATTGGTACTAACCAATTAATACCTCGTTTGGAAAATTTAATCCTCTTCCATCTTGGAAAATTTGGCCTGCCCCTGGTCTGTCCAGCTACTTGGGCTAAAGAGCCACTCCATAGCTCAGTGTATTTATCGTTCCCATTTTCAGAAATCAGTTCTCTTCCCGTACTTCTAACGTAGTGTGGCTGCCCATGTTGCAGTATGTAATATCTGTGGATATTACTTAGCAAATGAAATTTCTTACTTTAACCATCATGTTGCAAGTTAGAAGTAGTTTTTTTTTCTTTTTCTGCTACTATTCAAGGTAATGTGCAGTTCAGCATTACTGCAGAGACCAAGGGTGATGAACATTGTGGAGATGAAGCATCTAGGAACATCAGTACTGATTACAAGGACACCCAGATCAGAACACTATTGGTTGAGGTACTGCTGACAGCTTTTATTGCTTGCCCTGTACTCTCTCACACAAGGAAAGAAAAACTATCAGCAGAATTATCAAAAGCAAGTATAAGTTTTCCAAGTTCTATAAATAACTCCCAATTTGGCTCCACCTTCACCTGGCTGACACAGGGTCTGGCTGTTAAAGCTAAGACCAAGTCCTCTCTTATCTGATGTCTTCTTCCATGAGGATTAATGGGGGTTAGTAAGTGCATGTCTCCCTCACAGAGAGGAGAAGCTGGAAATGAGGGACTCCAGCTGATGGAAACTCCTTTTAAGTATGAACCTGCAAACTGTTGCTTCAGTCCAGCTATCCAATGATGCAGGAGGATGGGGTGAGGGGTGGCTCTCTTGTCACTGCTTTTCTTCTGCATGCATTTTTCTCACCCACTGCTTGTGTCTCTTCTCATCGCCATGCAGCCTGAAGGCATCAGACGGGAAAAGACTCAAACCTCCCTAATATGCACAAAAGGTAAGGCTCTTACATACTTGTGTCTTTTGAGGAACTGAAAGGAAGGTTGGAGTTAACACTCTTTTCTGCATTGGTCATTGATGCTGTCCCTCCCCTTTCCCTGATGCTGTCCCTCCCTTTTCCCTGGAGCTGCCCAAATAGCAGTTAGTGTGAATGCTACTGTTCAATTCCTTGTTAGGAAATTCCTGTGAGGTCCCATGCATGTCACTTAGGCAGCATCTATGTTGCAATCAACCAAGCTTAGATGCTTAAGCAAGGTTGCTATGAAGCTATCAAACAGAGACGACCTTTCTATGGAAAACCTGTCCTGCATTTTGTGCACTCATGTTGACCTTTGTCCTCTATTGCAAGGATAACTACAGCTTCCAGTTTTCCACTTCTAGTGGGAATGGAAAGCAGAATGCAACAGTACCTTCCACACTATCTCAGTGCAGAAAAAAAAAAAAAAAAAAAAAATTTTCCAGGGTTTCCTGGAACCTC